>BRDA01013615.1:99366-129190 GCA_036984385.1 Crenuchus spilurus | reverse complement strand
AATGGGAGAGCATTCCTATTTCTAAACTTGAGAAACTGGTCTCCTCTGTCCCCAGACGTCTGTTGAGTGTTGTAAGAAGAAGGGGGGATGCCACACAGTGGTAAAATGGCCTTGTCCCAACTTTTTTGGGATTTGTTGACGCCATGAAATTTTGAAACAACATATTTTTCCCTTAAAATGATACATTCTCTCAGTTTAAACTTTTGTTCTGTGATTTGTGTTCTATTCTGAATAAAATATTAGATGTTGGCACCTCCACATCATTGCATTCAGTTTTTATTCACAATTTGTTTAGTGTCCCAACTTTTTTGGAATCCGGTTTGTACATTTTGCTTATTTTAGTGATTGTTTTTAGTGATTATACAGAATAAATTACTAATAATAACTAAATAACTAGAAAAGTGTATTTCCTGAATGGTTGAAATGCACAATCAGGCCTTGGAATTAAACTGGTATTTTTCAAGTGGTGACCCTGTGGCGTTCTTTCTCCCACTAAATCTTCCTTTACAGTTGCCTCTCACAAGGCTCACACCAGTCTCTCTTACTTTGTTATTTTAAAAGATGTATAGAGTGTGGGTATGTGGACACTAGTTGCCGTCTGTAATTCCTCTGCTGGGTGAACAAAGGCTGTAATTCTTGGAGTAAGAGGTATGGCAGACCCCTTGCACTATTGCCTTCTTCAGTAGTTTTCGGGGCTGGTTGTGGGGCCCCACTCAGGGCATTTCACCCAGGGCAGTTAGAATACTCCCTTCTGGCGTGCTCACTTTGTAGGAGTGGTGAGACAGAGGCACTTAATTGAATGACACCCAACAAGAGCTTAATTTCCCCAGTGAGATAAAGGAGTGTGTTTAGGAGTGTTCGCCTGGCTCAGCTGCTACAAACCTCCCTGCTCTCACACTCACTCCCTGGCACAGTGGGTAGTGTGTAATGCACCTCATTTCTCAGCCTGCATGCTGGTTCAAATCCCTGGTTGTGGTATTTATTAACTATTTTGTGTTTTTATGTTATATTTAATTCACCGCCTTATCTCTCTCTCTGTGTAGCACTGGGTGTTTCTGAAAGCAAGGCTACTATCCAGAGGGAGTTTAACCCTCTCTCATGCCATCTGGATAGCTGGTGGTTCTGTGTGTTTGTGTGCTTTACTACTTGTTTCCACTTATTAAGGTGGAAAGTGTAAAAATGTTTATATTTAATCAAAGTATTACTTATGTCAGTGATTTAGCTGCCTAAAAAGATGTGTAACCACCTCTGTTATAATTTCTAATCTTGGCTTTTTCAGGTAGCCTACTGCTGATTTATTTTGACAATTGACCCATTGGCTGGGTCGATACTGTGACACAACTAACCCAGCAGCTGGGCTGGAAAACAACTACCCAGCAATGTGGAAATAACCCAACAATATGACAGGCTCAGCCTAGCATTTAGAAAAAACAAAGGTGGAGTGACAGATAACCTAATCATTTCTACTTGATGAGTCTATAATTTCATTAACATCTCTATCAGCATTAACATTCCTATAAATGTTGAAGCAACAGGCCACAAGAGACTGTGTGTTACTGGAATGGCTTTTATAAAACATAACACAAAATATGCTAAAATACATAATACTAAAATACAAACATAACAAAACTTGAAAAAAACTATTTTCCACCATACAGTGTAGTGTGTTAACAGTGAGCACTGGTACTAGGCAAAATGACAGCAGTTAAGCTATAATAATGCCACTCCAATCAAAAAAATAAATAAATTAATTAATTAATTAATTAATGAAAAGCAGAAATTTTTGTCCTTTTCTAAAGGGACTCTTACTCTAAAAAACAAGTTACAGGAGCACAGAAATAATTCATCTGTTTGTAAAGAAAGGACTTCAAGACACTTTCTGTTGTATAATACTTAATGGTGTAGAGCACAATGCACTTGGAATTCACTTACAAATTGACAATGCTTAGCACAAAATGCCAAAAGAGCTCAGTGTGGGGCTGTAATTGTAGTGCTTTTATTGATTCCCTCTAAATAAAGTAAAGCAACACAAAGATGTCTGTGGATTCAGGGCCTATGAAGAGAAAAGGCTGCAGACTTAAGTTCAATAGTGAGATTAACAAACAGTTTAGCTGGGTAAAGGCCACCAACCAACTCAACACAAGGCAAGAACAAAACAAGCACAAAATCTTCTAATAATTATTCGGGTATTAATTGATTGTTTACTTTGGCACTGAAGTCGTTATTGACCTGTAAAAGCATCAAGAAACATTATCCACCAGGAAGGAGGGTTTATTATTGGGAGGTCTATAAATTTGCCCTATTGTGCCAGCCTGGGGTGTTGAGACTGTAGCTCAAGAAGCTGAGTTTCATGCTGAGAAATCATGCTGTTCTGGGAGTTTTCAATATAATGGTGACAAACTGTGGTGCATTAATATGTTGGTGGTCATAGGTGTGCATATATAGCATATATGTATGTTATACATAGTTTGCCATGCAAAATTTCCCACCAATAAATGAGCAGAGAAGAATAGCAAAGGCAGTGTCAGCCACAGTATGATAAATGTTCAAAACTAAAGCTGAAGATTAATTAGACACTTCACTTTTAAAATGAGTTTGCCTTGAATTAATGTAGAGCTCAATGAGATAAGAGCAATTAGACCACCACTCTATTCAAGCTGCTCTGTAGAGACTGTGAACACTCTTCTGTTTACAGCCTTCACATATTTAATCAAGAGTTTGACAGTTGGCTGAGTTTAACTCTACCTTGCTGTTTATAAACCTTTTATATTTTAAAGTTTAGATTTTTGTTCAGAAAGATTGTTTTAACATTTCTAGCACTGAACCAAACAGAAAAAGTGCAATATCAAACCTGCAGATATAGAAATATATAGAATAACAAACAATAGTAAAAACTTAAGACATGATCAGAGATTTAAATTAAAATTCACTGTCCATTCACTATGAAAAGCTCCTAACTTGCGCATCCATGTATAGGCTAATAGGAGCTCCACCTACCATTCAGATCCATAGGTGTATAATACAGAGATGTGTATACAGAGTGTAGTTTCTGATAAAGTGGCCCATTGGTGGAGCTTCAACAAGAGGGGGTTTTGATAAAGAGGCCAGTGTCTGGAACTGCAAGAGAGGGGTTGTTTATAAAGTGTCCAGGGGGTGGAACTACAAAGCAAGGGATTTCTGATAACATAGCTGCAGAGTGAAGCTTCAAAAAGAGGGATTTCTAATAAAATGGCCAGTATGTGGAGCTACAGAGAGCAGTTTCTGATAAAATGGCCAGTGGATGGAGCTACAAAAAAGTTTTTTTTATAACAAGGTCAGTGGAACTGCAAAAGATTGGGTTGCTTATAAAGTGACCAGTGGGTGGAGCTATAAAGAGAGGGGTTTCTGATAAAATTGCCAATGGGTGGATCTACAAAAAAGAGGGGTTTCTAATAAAGTGGCCAAGGGGTGGAGAGTTCATGTCTGCAGGTGGCAGAGCTGCTTTCATTTACTCCATAATTTTATATGGAGGGCAATTTTTCTTTAGAAGAAGGAACTTGTTGCTACCTTTAAAGACTGATTATAAAAATGATTCAAAGGGGAAAAAAGCTAAGCAAAGCTGACCAGGAAGCAAACTAATTAACTTTTAAGACTGGCTTGTAAAAGCACAGCATAAATACCTGCTTTCTTTCAAAAGAACACATGTACTACCCAATAGTGTTTCAAATATGGTGACAAATATACAAAAGCATGCATAATGCAAGACTCCAGCTGACAGTATTAATTAGATATGGGTGATGTTGGTTGTGCAGCACTGTTGCTTTTCACCTATTAGTCTGTCAAGACTTATAATAAGCACAAAGGAAGATTCTGTCTCTTTTTTCTATCTATATGCTTTATTCTTTTCTAACACCACAGCAGGACTCAGCTCATTATTTATATATTAAAGTGCATGTATAATGGTCGGTAATAAAAAAGAATACACAATTAAATGAATAGAATTAAAGTAATAAAATAACACTAAATAAAATAGAAAGAAATAGTGTGGCTTTGGAAGCAAATGGTCCAAGCACTGTTATTAATTTTTTTTTTGTATGTTTGCATTGTGTTTTAATCATATAATTATATTAAATTAATATTAAATTAAAAATTATATTAAATGATTACCGGTATATAATCATTTCTTTAGTTTTAGTTTTAGAAACATTTACAAACACTAAAACTCAATAATTATCTAAGTAGCCCAGTCATTTACATAAAAACCTCCAAAATCACTAAAACCTCTCAACCAGTTCAATCCTCATTCAGATCTTAATTAAAGTAGTTAAACTAATTAGTCTGCTCTCCTAGACCTACACATTGTAACAATTGTTATAGACTAAGTATTCATTTTAAAAGTTAGCTATACATTGAGTATGAAAACATTATTGCAACCATACTGTTGGTGAGAAATATACACTACCAACACTGAAGTAACAGCTAGCCAGTATTAAAGTGAACTTCACTTGCTAAATGAAGGCTTTGATGAAGTTTAGAGTCAACAACATTGGCTGACATTAATGTTTTATAAACCAAAACAATTTGTCTTCTTCTTGGCTAAGCTAGTTAGCTAGCTAGCTTGGCAGCACCATGCAATTACGTGCATACAAAACATACATATTTCTTAACCTACAATGCCATTCCTTTTTTACTTTTCAAACTACACTTCTAACATATTGCCAGTTGTTATAATATCAGCAGCATTAAATTCAGGGCAAAACAAAAAATATATATATTTTATTTCTGTAACATTACCAAAATAGTTATCTAGCTTGCTTTGTTAGCTGATGTACAGCAAAATTAGAGGCTCTACTCTAACAATTACTACCAAAATCCATCTAAATGTATGTACATTTAATACTGTAGACAGAGTAAATGTGCCCACAAAGTACAAATGTATTGTCATTATAGACCATTGTAGATTATTATGTGTGCACGTGAATGATGATATGTGTGATTTCTAAATTGGCCATCCTAAACGTACCATGTGGCTGATAATGGGGAACCCCCACTATTTTATCAGTATTCACATCAAGGTAAACATGTCGTTATTAAAATCATATTATTACATTTCAAATCATGGATGTTAAACTATAAACATATCTATTGCTGAATAACATTAATTTGGTTGTGAAAAACATTAGTTTTTTTATTTACAGATTAATGAGATATTTGATTTTTTAATTTCAGCTTTTTCTCTTCCTCTTCTTCTCTTATCTCTTTTTTTCCTCAGATTCAGATCAATACATCATTTTTGAAGCATTGTTTCCTCCCCCAGGACATTATCATGTATATTGGAAAGTTGTTAGGGGGCCCCCTCGTGGCTGTAGATTCATAAGCAACTGCTTAGTTTCCTTATTATATACAGTTGGCACTTCAAGGCAGCAGCAGGGCTGGTAGAGTACTGATCTGATACTGTGTCCTAAACCACACTGACTAGTCTGTGTGACCTTAATTAAGCTCTGGATCTGGAGCATGTTGAGAGAAGTTTTGGCGATTAATTTTTAAAGAAGCGGCTGGGCTATTTAGGTGACTACTGAGTTCTAGTTGCAATATACTAATCAAAATATGAATTCCAAACATGTTTTGAATGACCGATTACATCTGAGGTGAAAATGTAAAAAAACTGACGTGGTTAACAACTGATCTGCATTATTTTGGCCAACATTATTTATGTTGGATGACTTCACATCAAAACTCCCATTGAATCAGGAATTTCTTTCTTTATCTGTCTCTCAGAAGCAGGCATGCATGCAGGATGGACTGGTGGTGTGTGTGTGTATTCATGGTGGCGTGGGGTGTCAGTATTAATCTCACAGACAGTGAACTGGAGAGTCAAGTGGAAAAGCTCAATCCCTGCTGGGATACACATACATACACCATAAGTGTCAAGCTATGTGTTTTGTCCATATAAAATACAATTGTGGAGAATAAACAGCCATATAAGTTTGTAATAGAGGAATACAGTTCTTACAGTTCTGTATATATAGTAAGTATATAGTATAATAGAATATAGTTCAGTATATCCCTTTGCACATATAAAGGGTTCTTTTCATGGTAAAAGGGTTCTTCAGATTGATGAGGAATTTGTTGTAGATGGCCCCCAAAATGGTTCTGTTGTAGGTACGATGTCAAGCTTATAACATTAGAGGAACCCTTTTTGGAGCTATATAGAACCATTTTCAAACGGCGTCTGTAAAGCCAGTTACAACACATTCCTCATCAATCTGAAAAAAACATTTTCATCATGCTAAGACCCCTTTGGGTTCTTTGAGTGTGCATGGTTCTGTATAGTTCAGTTCAATGGTTCCATTTTCTTTACTAAAGATCCCTTGATGAACCATCTCTTTTAAGAGGGTAGTAGTTAAGAAAAGGTTTACTCAACACAATTCAGATATAGTTAACCCAGATTTTATTTTAGAACTGAAGCAGGGAAGTTAAGGTTGTTAACAAACACTAGAACTCAATAGTCACCTAAAATGCCAAGCCATTTCTAGCCTAGTGATTTCTATAAAATTACATGACCAAATCTTCTCAAACTTGCTTGAACCACATCCAGATCTTAACTAAGTGATCACAGAATAGTGAATGTGGTTTAGGACAAAGTGTGTCCATACTATGAACTATAAAATGAATAAAACCTCACTGCTATAAGGCAGCTACTTAAAGCTCACAGTAAGTCATACTGTGTCCTAAACCACATTCACGACTCTGTGAGACCTTCGTTAAGATCTGGATGTGGTTCAAGTGGGTTGAAGGTGATGTACTTTTACTGAATGACTAGGCTATAAAACAAATAAAGACGAGTCAAAGGGTTACACAGTAATGTACAATTTAGTCTCTTCTCAGCATCCTTTCATGTTCTCTTTAGCTTACAGTCCTTTATATTGAATCATGTTGTGAGAGCTTAGTCTTATTCTCATAACTGAAGCACTTTCCACTTTTCTCCTACACTTTTATTCTGAAATAACGTTCAAATGAGATCTTTTAAAAAGGCCAGCCACAACCCACACTTTCAAGTCTTGCTTTTATTCTCAATTCAGGCTATGAACAATGCTTTCTGATGCCTTTTTACCTACTAAAGGTTAGGTTTGACAATTGCTGAAATATAAATAATCATACTTTTCTCCTATACAAGTGTTTGCAAAAGTTTAGGCATCCCTAATCAAAATTATTGTTACTGTGAACAGTTAGGCAAGTTGAAGATGATATAACCTTGTTGCAGAAAACAACAGCCTAATAAGATCAAGTCAAGTTTTAAGTGGGTTGAAAGAAGTTTAGATGATGTATTATTACAGAAACAACCTACACTTTAGGTGATTATTGAGTTATAGAGATTGTTAGCAATGTTAGCCTTACAGTTCCAAAATTTGGACATGTAAATGGTAACTCTATTTGCTCTCAAAAATGATGGTACATTTTATAAATCAACACCTACATGAGTGAATCCCGCTATTATTCTCACGTTCTCACTGATGCAGACAGAGGCAGGGTCTTACCTGGCGATAGCCCACCATGATCATACGAACAAGCACAATGTTGATGTTGGTCCCCAGAGATTCATCATGGTATATTTCATCTACCTGAGAAAAGAGATAAGGAAAGACAGAGAGAGGGAGAGATCAGGATCACACGCTCAGGGACTTATCTCTGAAAGAAGTGCAGAACAAATGATTTTATTCAAAGCTTTTGAATTCACCACTCTAACATTGGGTTTCCTTGAACAGACTGAAGTTATTACTGCAATTGGACATATATAACTTACATCTATGGATGTAATGCAGTTACAATAACAGATATTTTTCCTTTAAATCTTGTTATCTTTTATTGAGTCTGTGGCTCATCCTTTAAGTAATGAAAGCTGACAAATAAATTCATTGTTTTACAGATTGACATTTACATTTACATCATTTGGCAGACACTCTTATCCAGAGCGACATACAAAACTGCTTTGTTTCCATCAAGAGAATTATCTCATCTAGAACAGACAGGATAGAGTCCGAACTACTCTTCTGTTCAGACACTGTTAGAACAAAACCATTACTAATACCTAGAAAGAAGAAAAGATACACAATTATAAACAATACATTAAAACAATTTTAAAACAATACTGTACCAAAATACTCAAACTCAGATTACAGTAGTATAAATAATTTTACTGGGAATGATTATCATTCCAAACTTTAAATAGAACCTCAAAGGGACCAAATCACCATCATTCCCCATCAAAAAACATCAGTCTGCATCAAATACCAACATTCTCCACTAAAGCACCATCACTCTCCAACAAACACCATCACTCTTCAACAAACACAATCACTCTCCAAAAAACAATAATTTTCCACCAAACACCACCACTCCCCAACAAACACCATCACTATCCAACAAACACCATCACTATCCAACAAACACCATCACTTTCCAAAAAACAATCATTTTCCACCAAACACCACCACTCCCCAACAAACACCATCACTATCCAACAAACACCATCACTATCCAACAAACACCATCACTCTCCAACAAACCCATCACTCTCCACCAAACACCATCACTCTTCATCAAACACCATCATTTTCCACCAAACGCCATCACTCTGCAACAAACACCATCATTCTTCATCAAACACCATCACTCTCCAACAAACACCATCACTCTCCACCAAACACCATAATTTTACATCAAACACCATCACTCTCCAACAAACATCATCACTCTCCAAAAACCACCATCACTCTCCAACAAACGCCATCACTCTCCAACAACCACCATCACTCTCCACCAAACACCATCATTTTACATCAAACACCATCACTCCCCAACAAACACCATCACTCTCCAACAAACATCATCACTCTCCACCAAACACCATCATTTTACATCAAACACCATCACTCCCCAACAAACACCATCACTCTCCAACAAACATCATCACTCTGCAACAAACAACATCACTCTCCACCAAACGCCATCACTCTCCAACAAACACCATCACTCTCCACCAAACATCATCATTGTACATTAAACACCAACACTCCCCAACAAACACCATCACTCTCCAACAAACACCATCACTCTCCACCAAACACCATCATTTTACATCAAACACTACCTCCATCAAATGAAACAACATGAAAACATTTACATTATTAGTTTGTTAGAAAATTTTACTACTCCTCTTTGTACGTGGTGTCCTTGCTGAGGAGGAACAATTTGAAAAAAAAATTTAGAGTTTTTGCACAGCTGTTCTTGTTCTGGTAGAGTTATGTTTAGAGCTTTACAGTCTGTCTGTAGAGCGCATTTGTGGTTGGGAACAAAGGCACAGAGCACAGCGTACAATGGTGGCAACAGGAAATACACAGCTGGGAGAAGGAGAGAGAGAAAGAATGCTAACAATCTCTGCAGTTTTGGGCAATGAGTCCAGACAGCTCCCGACCTGGTTTGTGTCAGAATTTCAGAGCTGGAACTGAGCAGGTCTGAGTCAGAAAATGTATGAGCTCTGTAAATAAAAATGTAAATCCACTGTGGGACTTTACAGGAGGTGACAATTGTTAACATGTAAAACTAAGTAAACAGGCTGATTTAAAATTGTGAGTTCATTAGACATTAACAAACAACAAAGTGTTACATTCTAACTTACTACTTAGTAATGAACTTGATGAAAGCGGCCTCACTTTTTACTAGTACTATTACTCACTTTTTTAAGTACAACACCAAATCATTTTACATCAATACAGCTTCACTGAGGCATTTCTGTTTCCACAGAGACATTCTCTCAGCCCCCCCACATGCACACACATTTCTGTGTGTTGAAAGTGATGTGATCTTATATGTGAGAGGTTTACACTCAGAGATGAGACAGATTCAATAATCCAGCTTTTCCCCAAAACACTCAGACTGTCTGCTTTCTTCTTTCCCATTTTCTCACTCTGTCATTACAAAATACAATATAATCCCAAGATACAATGTACATCAATCAACCACTTCGCTCCACTGACACAATGCTCCACTGACTTTATATGTGCACTGTGTAGTTCTACAATTACAGACTGTTTTTCATCTGTTTTTTTGGTTAATTTGTTAGCCTCCTTTCACTCTGTTCTTCAATGGTCTGGACCCCCACAGGACCACAACAGAGCAAGTATTAGTCATGTGGTGGATTGTTCTCACCACTGTGTGACAGTGACATGGCGGTGGTATGTCCTACTAGTATGAGTGAATCACACCAACAACCAAAATGATCCAGCCAACAGCATCTTGACACTACTGATGAACTAGAGGATGAAGGAGGATTGAGAATTGAATATTTATGTGAAAACTCTGAACACACCTGCTTAATGATATTTTCAAATGTTTGCTTTCTTCTCATTAAATCTGTTGTTTTCATCATGTTTTCATTTAATTTGACTTTAGAAGTGAAAAATAACAGTGCACACAATTTGGGAGATTCTAGGGGGAACATTTAGTCTAACCATGATCCCAGTTTCTGAGGTTCTATGGGGAACACATTTAGTCTGATTTTGAGGATTGGCTCCTTCTTGGCTTTGGATATTTATTTTGTTTTGTGGTTTAATCATGTTTTAATCTATTTAAACATGTTTTGAATAATGTTATTTTGAATAACTTCAGTGTAATAAATATTTGTAAGGTGCTACAAAAATAAATATGCACTGAATTACCTTACAAATATTTATAAAACCTAATTAACTGCAACTTAATCATTATATACATATAGAATTTTCTATATTTCTGCATAAAAATGACCTTGGTCATTTATTTATTGAAATATTTGTGAGTGATAAAAATATGTGAACCTTTGCTTTCAGTATCTCGTGTGACCCCCCATTTGCAGCAATAACTGCAACTAAATGTCTCCAGTAACTGTTTAACAATTCTTTGAACTACTTGTGTGCTAGGGTGATTGTTTTGCTGCATGACCTAACTTCTTATAAGATTCTATTCATGGACAGATGTCCTGACATTTTCCTTTAGAATTCTCTGATATAATTCAGAATTCATTGTCCCAAAAATGATGGCAAGCCATCCTAGCCCAGATGCAGCAAAACAGGCAGAAACTATACTACCACCGCCATGTTTCACAGATGGGATACGGTTCTTAGGCTGAGATGCAGTGTTTTCCTTTCTCCAAACATAACACTTTTCATTTAAACCAAAAAGTTTTATTTTGGTCTCATTTGCCCATAAAACATTCTTCTAGCCTTCTGCCTTGTCCACGTGACTTTGAGCAAACTGCAGATGAAACCATGTTCTTTTTGAAGAGCAGTGACTTTCTCCTTGCAACCCTGCCATGCACACCATTGTTGTTCAGTGTTCTCCTGATGGTGGACTCATGAACATTAACATTAGCCAATGTGAGAGAGGCCTTCAGTTGCTTAGAAGTTACCCTGGAGTCCTTTGTGACCTCTCTGACTATTACATGCCTTGCTCTTGGAGTGATTTTTGTTAGTCGACCACTCCTGGGGAGATAGCAATGGTCTTGAATTTCCTCCATTTGTACACAATCTGTCTGACTGTGGATTGGTGGAACACTTTAGAGATGGTTTTGAAACCTTTTCCAGTCTGATGAGCATCAACAGCTCTTATTCTGAGCTCCTCAGAAATCTCCTTTGTTTGTGCCATGACACACTTCCACAAACGTGTTGTGAAGAGCAGACTTTGATAGATCCCTGTTCTTTAAATAAAACAGGGTGCCTACTCACACATGACTGTCATCCCATTGATTGTAAACACCTGACTTTAATTTCACATTTAAATTTACTACTAATCCTAGATGTCCACATGTTTTTTTCTCTCACAAATGTGACATATTGGTTTATTTTCTTCAAGAAATAAATGACCACATACAATGTTTTTGCCTCATTTGTTTAACTGGGTTATCTTTATCTAAATAAAGTAAATCTGTAATTACTACTTATGTATTGCTAAATTATGAATTAATTCATAACAATTTCCTTAGTGACATACAATTATTGAGTTATAGAAATAATAATAGATTATTGTTTACAGCTATTTGATGCTGAATTGAATTATAAAACTTAAAACTCAATCACTGTTAACTGTCACCCAATTATTCTAAATTTTTGTCACAATTAGTCACATAGTGCTCAATGAATGATGGTCTGAAGATAATTTTCACCAGCAGAGAATTCATTCATTATTTATGATTTCTGACCATTATACCACTATCATGGAAGAACCCACAGAGTAAATCTGCCTCTCTCTATCTCTCTCTTTGTCTGTCTATCTGTTTCTCTCTCTCTCTCTGCTTTCCAATGCCCTAAGGTAAATATCTCTCCAAATCCATGCTCCAACTTACAGGCAATCATGTGCAATATCTGCTTAAGACGTTGGCGAGCCTCCAGCGCTACAGGTATTACGCAATGCCTGAGCCGTCTGATAGGTAAACTCAGTGACTGCTGTCGGGCCCCCCAAGCTCTGAAATCTAATGCACAGGTAATGAGGCGCTAGAGTGGAATTTAAACAAAAACGTGCTAATCATCCATCTACAGGGACTATCACCATTAAATCACAATGTAGATAAGTTTGAACACTCCCACAGGGAAAACCTCAAACACTACTGATCCAGCCTGTGGCTTCTGAAAAGGAGTGCATGTGACTATCATTTTTAAGCAGATAATTAATTTTTAACATATATGAGGCATCATGAAGAGTAGAATCAGACAGCAATGACCACAGACTTTTAGTATATGATTGTTTACAAAAACAATAGGGACAGGGGCATGTTTACTACATCACTTCTACTTTTAACAACACTCTAAACATTTGGGAACTGTGGAGGACAAAATTTGAAATGTATTTTTTTTGCTTAATATAGTACAGGTGCATCTAGAAAAGAGAATATCACTGAAAAGTTCATTTATTTCAGAAATTCAATTCAAAAAGTGAAACATTATACACAGAGTCTATTTCATTCATTTATTTATTTACTTTAATGTTGATGATTATGGCCTACAGCCAATAAAAACTCAAAAGTCAGTATCTCAAAAAATTTGAATATTATATTAGACCAATTCAAAAATGATTTTTAATACATAATTGTTGTCCTACTGATAAGTACTCAATACTTGGGATCCTTTTGCATGAATTAAGGCACCAATGCAGAGTGACATGGAGGCAATCAGCCTGTGGCACTGTTGAGGTGTTATGAAAGCCCATGTTGCTTTGATAGCGGCCTTCAGCTCATCTGCATTGTTGGGTCTGGTGATGTTCATCTTCCTCTTGACAATACCAAATAGATTCTCTATGGGGTTTAGGTCCCCAATCAAGCACAGTAATACTGGGGTTATTAAACCAGGTATTGGTACTTTTGGTAGTGTGGGCAGGTGCAAATTCCTGCTGGAAAATTAAATTTACATTTTCATAAGACTTGTCAGCAAATGGAAGAATGAAGTGCTTTAAAATATCCTGCAGTGACTTTGGAGTTTATATAACACAGTGGACCAACAAAAGCAGATGACATGTCTCCACATGGCCTTCAATGTCTGCTATCTTTTTTTTAATTTCTCAATGCTCAAAATGTTTACGATGGATGACAGACTATTTTGTTTCAGAGCCATGCTGTTGCTGGAATAAATATTTTCTCTGAAAAAGACATCTGTATGGTCCAAAACTTTTAGCAGTCACTGAATAACACATACAATAAAAAATAACCCTGTAGTTTAAGGAGCTAATGCTTACACACACACTTCTCTTCATGAGCAGGTGACAGCAGCAGTGCTGAAGTTCATCCAGAGGTGCTGAGTGGTGCATAAACATAAAGAGGTGAAGAGGTGTGTGTGTGTGTGACTCTTCTCAGAAGCACAGCCAACACACTTCCCTTATTTACACAGTCAGCGGTCAATTTATGAGGTGAAAGAGTCCAACAGCCTTGCAGGTAAACACATCTCAGCCTAGTTTTGTCTGTAATTGCAGTAAAACATGTACAAACAGAACATTCTGCACACCTGTGGATAAAAAAAAAACATCCCAACTGCTACTAAAGTGAAACTTTGGTCAGATATCTAACACATAAAGTGTAATCAATCAGTCAATATATTTTGGTGTCTGAAGTTTGCTACTTTAGTGTTGCACTGGAGCTACAATGCTAAGCTAGCTAACTAGCAATGGAAGGGAATACCTTTTGTATCACCTATTAGTATGGGATACTCTTTGTCATAATCAACAGGGATCAATAAAGTATATCTGTATAAGTCTTTCTGACATTACTAAAAAACTGTGATGATTTAGGTAAGCAGTTAGCATAATAATTGGTACACTGAAGAAGAAATACTTTAGACACCAACCGTGCATTAACTGTCCAACATGCAGTTAGCACCATGCTAACTGGTGGCGCCTCGTGTGTTAGAATATTAGCCTAGAGTATAGAGAGTACAGTTTAGGCTTTAGAACATATGGTCTAGTGTGTATGGTATAAAATATAAGATGTAAAGTTTTGAGTGTAGGGTTTAGGGAAGGGATCTTCAAATCTTGGAGGGCCAGTGTCCAACACAAATGATTTCCCTGCTTAGACACAGCTACTAAACTCTGCAATTATCAGGTGACTATAACCAGGTTTACTGAAAAAAGTAATCACCAATCTGTGAAAATATTTGTAAATCCTTCCATCCATCCAACCACCCATCCAGTTTCCCAGACATGTATTAACTAAATTGATTTGAAAATGGTGAATCACTAATATTAGCCTTTAAGATTATTCTGAATGAAATTAGGTTGTTTACTGTAAAGCAATCATGCTTGATCAATATTGAATAACATACTGGAACAGCTCCAAACTGTTATTGTGGATTGACATTCCAGAAAGGGGTTGGATGTTGACCTATATAACTGAGTTTATACATCAGCGTTAACTGAGAATTGAGGACAGTTTTATAAATAGCAATGTGCTCTTCCGAATCTACACATATATTTGCAGTCAAATGGATTTATAGGAGTATGCAAAAGTTGGTGAACCCCAGGTCACATGACACATTTTGTTGATTTTCCAAGTGGAAAAAAGTAAGACATAGGGTTATTACTACTAAATTTAAATATTGTCAACATTTTCACAATTAAAACAGGAAAACAAACATACAGTATTTCTACACAAAGCACATTGTACATTGAATTGTGCTTTAAAATGTGAGTTTTATTCTCTATAGAAGATGGTTTTCCTTACTCTAAGAGAATAAATAAAATATGTAGTTTAACCAGAGATGCAGAACTGTATTATATATTGTAACAAAACACATATCATTATTTTCAGCAGATTAGCTTCTTTATTAATTCTCATTTTATTTTTCATATAGAACATTTCATATACTAGAAATATGTTCAGTATCAACATTTACACTTTTAGTACATTTTTGGCCTCAAACGTCCATGCAAATTGAGTAAGATTTTGATATAGCACCCAAATCTTGACTAAGGTGCAGTTTCTCTAAACTTTCAGTCTCTCTGAAGATCACTGACAGACCTGTACATGCACACAGTCTAGACATCTGGTGGTGATGTCACTGGCATTTCCATAGTAAAGTAAAATCCATTATTATTTTTAGGGTCCAACCTATATGAGAATTTAGTGGCCAATAGTGATTTTAATTAAAACTGATTAATACTCATTTTATTATTTATATAAAAGTCTTATATTTTTATAGTTAAGACATAAATTGAATTCTTGGCACAGAGATACAGAACTCAAAGACTTCCTTAAAATTTCCAGACCATGAGTCCTTATTTAAAACCTCAAAACCTATAAAAGAACCGCAAACTTCAACAGCTGGTAAAATATATGCAGGTCTGCGACTGAAGGGAAAAGCAGCTGCTAAACACAGAGGCTGAAAAAGAAATTCCCTATATCCTGTTCAGTGCTGAATCTATAGTGAAGTGTATAAACTGGAGGGTCTGTGCAGTGAAACCCACATACTCACACTAGTGAACACTAGTGAGCATGCATGTCTAGGGAGCAGTTAGGGATTAGGTGCCTTGACCAAGGGCACTTCAGTCATGTCCTGGTAGGGGATCAAACCAGCAGCATTCCATATACAAGACCAGATCCCTATCCATCAAGCCACTGTGCTGCTCAGAGTCCAAGACAGATCATTTCCCTGCTCAGGCACTTCTAATAAACCCCACAATTAGCCAGTCAATTAAACAAGGTGTACTGAACAAGGAAATCATCAATATGTGCTGGACAACAGGACCAGATTTGAAGATTTCTGGTTAGGCTGTGCAATGTAAGGTGTAAGATACACAATGTAGAGTCTAAGTGTGTTTTTTTTTTTTTTTGTAATTATATGGCAGATATGTTCAGTCTCTTCGACAATGACCTCTTCAACCTGGTTTGAGCTGTACATAAAAAAATATTTGTCCATCCAGCCATACACACATCCATATAGCATCCCAGACCTCAGTTAACCCCAGTCTTGAACTAACTAAATTGCTGTGACAATGCTGAATCACCATAGGAAATCCATTTAGTCTATTATTAATCTGGATTTGTGAAACTGGCTCTCTGGTCCCAAATGTATCCAGAGAGCTTCTGAATTCAGCGACTTTATGGTGCACTAATTTCTAGTACAGGTGTTCAGTTCTTAATACAGATACTAAGAGTTTATACTGCAGCTGCAATAAAGTATGTTCATGTCACACACGGTCACCTGATCTTAAAAGCTTTCTTTCTGTTGCTAACTATTCCTTCAGCTTGTGATTGAGGCTCACGTCTCCTTCCAGCCACTATTTTAGTTACTCTGGTGAGAGTCTCCTAGTAACTAGACTTCCAGACATTAATGCTAATGTATACCTGCTTGTAAAAATTGGGGAAAAACCACACAGAAGAGCCACTACTCGTTTATCCAGTAAAATATGTAATGAAAACAATAATGCTTTAAATTTGTATGATGTACATGTGACAAGTGGCTGCAAAATGAATAAAAATGCTACCAAAACAAGCAAACTAATGAAACAAGTATATATGAAATAAGTTAAACCTTTTTCAGTATGTCTTTGTTTATCAACCTGTCTATCACATGCAGACACACACACACACAGACATACACACAGACACACGCAAATTCCCAAGACAAAAAATGTTGCTGCATGAGGATGATGGGGCTATAAATACCTGCAGGGTGTGAGGGGACTCATAGATTGAGAAGAGGTGGAACAGTGCAGTGAAGGTCTCATTTAATGTGTGGTCAATGGATCACAGAGCAGCTGAATTTGCAGGTGTATTGAAGCATATGGTCATACAACTCTACCAGCACTGCTAAAAAATCTCAGTCTAAAGGAAACTCTCACCAGAATTGTGAAAGACAGCAGACAAGGCTGATGGCCTCTTGCATGCTGCTCTGCTCCATATGTATATATGTATACATAGTATGCAGCTACTTCTTTCATACTTTGGCCAATCATTAACATCTGCTTTGTGACCATTTTCACACATCAAGACAGTCTACAAATCCTGTCACACACACACACACGCACACAGTGTAATAGTGTATTTCCAAATATTATAATATTTTTTAAACGTTTGTGTTCAGAATTTAGATCAGTAAGGTAAACTATAATATAATTTATATTAAAATGTCATATTTTAAGCTCTTTGTCTTTTAATGTCGACACTGTAAATATTAATTTACTCAAATTACTTATTTAATTATATATATATATATATATAATTTGAGTAAATCACACTGTACATTACACTGTACACTGTAAATAATATATGTATACACAATACACGTGTATGAGAGTGTATGAGAATGTGTGTGTGTGTGTGTGTGTGTGTGTGTAGGCTCAGTGCACTGTGTAAACGGTAACTGTTACAGACTGAAACCACTGGATTTTACACTTTAAGTAGATTAAGGTGGCAGGAGCTGGTGGAACCTGAAAATGAATGAACTAAAGACAGAATTCTGCACTGTGGCACTTTCCAGCTCTGATGCTAAAAGTGTCTGCCTGCTGATATCTGTGAAAGTAACTTGGTGAGAAACATTTCAGTAGTTTGAAGACATGTCACCTGCTCTGGTGTAGATTTTTACTGTTACTTTTTGTGTAAAAGTTTTCTCTGCATAAATCATCTATGTACTAATGTTGCTTTCAGATTTATGTTCACTGAAGTATCTTCCTTGGTAAGAAGAGCAGATTTTGTATAAATAATGTTCTGGATTTGACTGTTTTCTGTACCCATTTGTTAAAAGTAAAACTCTGCAGAGCCAAACTCCAAAAAAAATTGAGTGCTCATAAAAAAAAAAAAACAATTTTCCTTACAGTAACAGAGAAAAAAATATAATTTCAAAGTATTTTTTCAACTAATTGGTATATCACATATGGCCCCTTTAAAACTGCAAAAGCATCTGATAGTGATAAACTTACTATGTTCATGAGTGTGAGGACGTAGTTCTGTACGTTCTCTTTGCCGTGAAAACGCACAACCGAATCGTCCACAGCTAGCAGAACCTCAATGTTGTAGTCGTCTTTTTTAGCGTGTCGGCGTTTGCGATCTGAATCTGACAGCTTTTGCTCCACTGCATCCAGACTGTTCGGCAGCTCAGCTATCCCAAAATCTGCTACTGAAAGAGACAAGCAAAACAGATGATTACATTTGAGGCATTTAGCAGACGCTTTTATCCAAAGCGACTTACAATTGGGAGTTAGGTCCCTTGCTCAAGGGCACTTCAGTCGTGACCTGCCTGGGGATCGAACCAGCGAACCTTCAGGTCACCAGACCAGATCCTTAACCACTAGGCCACGGCTGATTATTCACACATCAATTTGTATTTGTAAGGAAAATACCAAACTATATATATAATTTAACATATAATTAAATTCAGATTTACTTGTATAGCACTTTTTACAACAGGTGTTGTCACAAAGCAGCTTTACAGAAATCCAGGTCCAAGCTTGGAGTGAGCAAACCAAACAAGTGGCAGGAAAAAGAGCATTATATTTCTACTACATTTTGAATCACTGCTGTGAGGATTTGATTGCATTCAGTGACAAAAGTGTAAATGAGGTCAGGATGTAAGATGCTCATCACCATCCCAAAAGTCATGGATGGAGCACCATCATTCTGGAGAACACAGTTCTGATGCTCCACTGATCAATGATGGGGGGCTTTATACCCCTGTAGCCCACACCTGGCATTATTTACTGGCATTAGACATGGTGCCAAGAGATTTGTGTTTATCTGCTCCACAGAGTCATATTCTATTGGAGCTATTTCTCTGCAGGGACTCAACAAGCTGTGTGTGCATTTGTACATCTGTGTCATTAATGAATGCCACTTAAAGTAGCTGAATGCATTCATTAGAAGGGGTGTCCACAAACATTTGGACATATAGTCTGTCAGGTTAGTAGCTTCTATCTCTCAATGAACCTGCTCAAAATGCTAATTCCAAAGTGTAACATCTAAACTTCCTGAGTTGTTCCTTTGCTTACTGTCTTAGATCTCAGATTTGCTTAAGTCTCATATCTGCCACTTCAATATTGCTCCTGAGAAAAAGACCACAGGCTTCTCACATGTCTCATCTTAAGTTTTAGTACAGATCTCAGTTAAGTCTCATATGGAATCTCAGTAGAAACTGAACAATTTGTCATCCAGGACTTCTCCATTTGGATGCTGTGACTGACTATTATAATGTTTATGTGGACCAAAAGTATCTCATGTCCCCCTTTTGTATCACATTTACATTTAAGGCATTCAGTAGATGTTCTTATCCAGACCGACCTACAAAAGTGATTTGCTGTTTAACAAGGAAGGATCCCTAGCTAGTTAGTGTAGAATAGAATCCAAAACACCCCAAGCTTAGATGCTGCCAAATGCAGAACTCAGTATGGATGCCTGGATACACAACTCAACATGCCATACATTGAATGACATTAAAGTAATGACAATAAAAGACATAAGTATAGTCGTAAGCCTTTAGTGAGTACAGGATAAGAACCCTTCTCTTTATCATTCTCTCTTTTTTTTTTACAAGAATCTCCATATGAGCTATCAAAGAGTAACAGTAGTAAATTGTTTGGTACTGTATGAAGAGAAAGAGCAATGCTAGCTGAAAAAGAGTGGAGAAAATATGTATACTTTGCTCAGCCTTAAGAGTAGCAGAATGACACCACTGTTTATTCAACAGTGAAGAAGCACTAAACAGTGTCAACAATAATTGCAGCTCTAACAGCTCTGGTCTCTGCAGAAGTGGTGGAATGTGCCCATGCCAAAAATGAACCCTGCTAAATGGTAAAGAGGGACTGTAAAAAAAAGAGGTGGTGGATTTTTCTATGGACTGGAAACTATAACATTCCTTCATGATTGCACGGAATCTGCTCCTCAGTACCGTAAACCATCCAGGGCTCAAAGAAACAAGAGAAAATGAGGATATAGTATCAACCTCCCACTAAAATACCAGAAATCAGATACAGTATAGTCAACTAGCACACCATACCACAGATTCCAGTAGAAAAAAGAAAAGTCAATGAATAATATTGAAGTTAGTCAGCGTGTGGCTCTGCACGTGTATTGAGTGCTGTTTCAGTCCCACTTAATGGCAGCACAACCTTGAAACCAAAGCCAAGGTTGTATCCATTTGGCTAATTAAAAACGTTCAGTATAAAAATGTCCGCTAAACATTTCTATCTACTTTTAATAATATGTTAAGTTTGGCAAAGAATCTGCACCCCTTTCTTCATATGTAAGTCAATTGGTTTCAATTTGTTTAGTTTTATGCTAAAGCTACAAAGCTAATATAGCTAACAAGCAATAGAAGCATATACTCCACTAATTAGCATGAATGCTTAAGTCATAACACTTGAGTTATTAAGTAATCTCAACAAGACTTGCAAAATTCATACCATAATGTGTCTGCTAGCTATACTAATAGTCAATGTTTATAGATCATACAGTGTCAAAAACACATAATCAGGACTCAACACAGTGTGTGATGATTTAAGATTTGATGATTGGAAATTATAAGCTTCCATGTCTAGTTAGCTGCATTAGCTTCTTAGCTAAAGTGTAAAACCAACACAGTAAACTTCAGACAAGTAAAATGTGTTGAATAAATGACTATATTTGGGTTAAAGGGGTGGCGAGGCAGCTTAAATTTAACTATTCCTTTAAGCATCACATGACTGCAAAAGACACTGCATCTCTGCATGACTATGGACAATTAAACCTTTGCTAGCACTGCCAATATCAGCATATGTGAGGCCATGTGCTACTGGCATGTGGTTTCTGCATTGACATTCTTACATAATTTCACAGCCGCTGCAGTGTCTGAATGTGATGGAGTTTCAAAGGGAAAAGCACTTCACATTGCTCTCCACCAGAACTATACACAGGATGCATTTGGCCTTTAGTGTCAGGATTCTGAGGTAAATAGGTTGCATTCTCATCCATAAATCATGCGTGTTCACTTGCCAAATCAACATACAGTTCAAGCATTATGTACATGTAAAAAACACAAGAAAAACACATGTATCTGTTTCTGCATTTCAGACCTGCAACACATTCCAAAAAAGGTTGGATGGGGGTGTTTTCCAGTTAGTAATGAAATAAAAAATATATATTTCTCCCACTTAAATGTCTCTATGTAGATTCCCTCTGGAGCAATTTCAGTGTGTGAATGGCAAGGACATAGCCTAAGCTGAATACACATGATCTCCATTGCCTCAGACAGCATTGCATTCAAGAACAATCATTCATGATTAGCTGATATGACCACTTTGGCAAACCTTTGACAAGCACTACAATACAGTACAAACTTTATTGAGCAAAAACAGAATCCTTATGCTGATCTGAGATACAACATCAAAAATTGTAAATGTGTATTGTAGTCAAATGAATGAACAGTATCTTTTTTGATGCAATGTCCTTCATGCCAAAGGAGAAAATTACCCTCCAGAGTGTTATGAGCAACACATCCAAAAGTCAGTGTCAGTGCTCTTAGCAAGGGGCTTTTACACTTTTTTTTACACATATGCTGCCTTCAAGACAGGAACATTCATGCATTTTCCAACAAGACAATGCAAAACCACATGCCACGCATATTACAAAGGCAAGACTGTGGACAAAAAAAGTATGCAAACTGCAGTACTGAACTGTCTCCAGTACAGAATGTGTGGATAATTTTGAAACAAAAAAAAATGTGACAACAAACAGCAATGTTGCACAGCATAAAATGTGTTTGCAGGAAGAATGGGAAAAATAACACTTGAAACACCTCATCACTTGGTATCCACAGTACCAAAACATCTTTTAAGTGTCGGAATGGCATTATTATAAAGTGGTAAATGCTTCACCATCACATTTATTTGGAATGTGTTGCAGGCATTTTGCATTTCCCATACCATAGCATTTCACATCAAACCACTTTGAAAGACTTTGTTTACATCTTACAGCCATTGAACTTTGCAGACATTTTGAAGAATCTGGAAATACCCTTTACACCTGCACCTCACACACTGCACAAGCAATAAGTGGTTTTATGTGCAGTTTATGTGATTACATACAGGCTTAGTAAAATGAGCATTCATTTCAGACGCACTGAGAGCACATATCACAGCCACATTAAGGCACATTTAAGCACATCTGGCACTCGGTACAGATCTGTTCCACAGGTGGATGCCTCTTAACTCTTGCAGTGTTGTTAAAACAATAATAAAGCCTTAGGCTGGTTTTCAAGGTTGGCATGGCTGCATTCTCAGTGTCTCCCCCCTTCTCGGTGTCTGTGAGTTTTCATTCATGACCTTGATTTACTGCTGCATTAAAATAAACCACACGTCTGGATTTCCCAGCTGGTGCCAGTGAAGAGAAAAACCCTACAGGTTCAGTACTGCTGATATTCCCTGTAGAACTACGAACAGAGCAGGTGTGGTCAGTTTCTAGGTATTAGACATAACTAATTATGCGTTCTGGTCTACATCTCAAATGACATCATGAAACAAATCAAAATCAACTCAATTTATTTTTGAATTAAAGAAATAAGGTAACAGAGGACTATTATCCTATCATGTTCTATTGGTGGATATTTAGTCCTGCTCTTCTTCCATTGGTAGATATTTAGTCTTACTCTTCTCCCATTGCTGGATAGTCTTGTTGTTCTCCTATTGATTGACACTTACTCTATAAGTTCTCCCACAAGGGAATATTTAGTCACTGGTTTTAGCCATTGGTGAATATTTAGTTGTGCTTTTTTTCCTATTGATGGATATTTTGTCCTGTATTCTCCTACTGGTGAATATTTAATCATGCTACTTTAACATTGGTACCCCAGGAATAAACGATACCTTACATTAAGAGTACCACCAACAAAGCTTCCAACAACCTTCCTGTCATTTCTAAGATGTAAACAAAGTCAATCACACTGGGTTGATGTGAAATGCTCCATTACACAGAAACTTACCTAAACAGAATTGTTGGCACTGGTGATGATAGAAACTAGACATCTAAAGAGCTTAAAGCCTTGAACGCTACCTCACAGATAGTTACAGTATAACAGTAAATTGATGTGAATACACTGCCTGACATCTGAGATAATTTTGAGAAGATTTTGGTCCTAAAAAATATTTTTAAATACATTTATGGTTGTGGGTGGCACAGCGGCTTGATAGTTAGCATGTTTGCCTCTCAGCACTAAGGTCTTGGGTTCAAGTCTCCATCTACTTAGAGTTTCCATGTTCTCTCCGTGTCTGTTTGGGTTTTTTCTGATGGTCTGGTTTCTTCCCACAATCCAAAAACATGGAGGTCGGGTGAATTAGGTACTCTTAATTGTCATTGTGTGTGTTTGCCCAGCACTGGATTGGTGCTTGGCTAGGACAGTGTGTAATGCCCTGCCCTATAGCCGGTGAGGGGCTTACCCTTAGGATTAGGATTAAGCAGATAAGATAATGGATGGCATTTATGATTGTGGGGTACATGCAGGGGTAAAGTAATATAGTCTCCAAAGATAAACATTTGACCACTATCAACATAAAAACTAAGAAGACGTGTAAATTCACAGAAGATTTGGGAGAGTAAAGGCTATATTTGTGTTGTGGACATGGTGACGTCTGGTTCTTATCACCTCCACTGTAAAGGAATCTGAGTCAGTAAGTTTTTATACAATTAATAATTTCACAACAGAACATCTGGAATGACATTTCTAACATCAGAAATAAATAAATAAATAAATACTAATAATAATAAAAACTAGACGTGTTTATGCTGCATGAAATAGGCCTGGATAGTCAGTGAATTTGATATATCATGAAATTTATCTATTTACTGCAGAGGTCCATCTACGACACTCTGTTTCACAGTGCTTGCATCACAGTGAGAACATTTCTAAATTAATACGACAGCAGTTGTTCTGAGTTGTCAGGGGAGTAGTTTAAGAAAGTGAAAGAGAGAGTGAGCCAGACAAATGTAATGTTCAGTGAGATCATTCAACAGGAAAAGAAACTGGCAAAGTGGAGAGCAGGCCACAGTCTTCCAAACCAGACTATTTAGCAACCGAGTAGATGTTATAATTAACATGCAGACAGATAAGACTATATCAGCTTACCTACTGCAGTGTGTTGGTACAAATTACAGAGAAGCAAGGTGGAGAAATATTGTACAGCTGGGATATTCAGGAGTGTTTTATGCCATGTTATTCAACCGCTGGTCAAAGTCTTTAGAATGTACATTAGCCTAATTGGAAAAGTGAAAATTAGAAGTGTGACCAAAGGCTGTAAGATTACAATAAGACTTCCAACTGTAATCAAGGCTGTTTTTACCTCGGATATGGATGCTATGTCTTCATTTCAATACAAATCCTTGTATGCTTGTATACAGGCTACCTAAAGTCTAGTTTTAATAACAAAAGCTATTTAACATCACAATATTTATCAAAAGTCATGATAAAATTATAAGGCTATTACACTATTACTTACATTATTAAATTACACTAGGCTACACTACATGAGAACATGTGCCCAAAGTGGTGGGCAGCCCTATCCATGGTGCACAGGGAGCAGTTGGGGATTAGGTGCCTTGCTCAAGGGCACTTCAGTCATGACCTGTCTGGGAATCGAACCAGTGACCTGCCAGTCACAAGACCAGATCCCTCACCACCAGGCCAAGGTTGCTCCTTATATTATTATTATATTATATAATATGTATATGATATTCAGTCGTGGTGCTCCCCATTGGTATATATTTAGTCATAGTGTCAAAAAAATAGTGGATATTTAGTCACGCTGTTCAGCAGTTGGTGAATATTCAGTGGTATTGTTCTACTATTGGTGGATATTCAGACATGCTGTTCAAGCGTAGATGGATATATAGTCGTAGTGTTCTCTCATTAGTAAATATTTAATTGTGCTCTTCTCCTGTTGGTGGATATTTGGTCATGCTCTTAGACAGCTGCTGTGTGATGTGCATATACTGTATGTGAAGGTATTACTGATGATGAAGTGAACAATGCTGTCTCCGTGAGACATATGCAGCCATCTAAATGACATCAGCAGGACAATGTCAGGTGTCATTCTGCAAACAGTGTTACAACAGTGTGGCTTTGTAGATATAAATTGTATGTGTGTGACTGGCCTGGCTGTTGTCCAGATATGTATCCTATTGAAAATGTACAGAACATAATGAAGAGGAGAATCAGACAAAAACAACAATAGCCTCAGACTGTTGAGCAGCACAACTCTTGTATATAAAAAATCCACTTGCAAAGCTCCAACAATTAGTGTCTTTACTTCTCAAATGATGAAAAAGCATCATTAAAAGAAAAGGTGATGTAAATATGTTAAATAACAGATTTCAGATTTAATTGCATTTTCAGAAAGTGTCCCAACTGAAAACATTTCTGGAAATGGGGGGTGGTAGAATTACTTCTGTACTCACCTTCATTATGGAGGTCCTCCTGGTTTCTTCCAGGTTCTCTTTTGATTGCAGACCTGCGATATACAACATGAACTCGACCTTTGACCTCCGACTCCTGCTGACCTTTCTCTAGTGGCTCGATGAAGAACTCTCCATTATCCATACGAATCAATCCAGCCTGAAGCAACAAACACTGCATCACTCAACTGCATTCATTTTAAAATGTCAGAAACGATCAAACAATTCAAATAATATAGTGATGTTTCATAAAATAAACGATTCTTGCTGGCCATTAAAATGTCCACACTTGGAAAAACACTCATTCTATTAGTCCAAAACTTTCACATAAATCAGAGTCACTGCAGCAAAAGACTTGTTGTGGTTCATGTTTCATCTCCACGGGGGTCCAGCACCAGGCCTTATGTTTTGGGGACAGGCTGAGTTCTGTTCCTGTTCACCACTCATACGAATTGATCAGTACCATGACCAGTCAGTGACACATAATGGAGAATTTGGAGCCTGAGGTGGTACCTTATCTAGAACCCCCCTGGTGCTGTATTACAACGGGACAATGCTCCATCTCATTTGGCACAATGGGGGGTCAATAGGGGCTTCGATTAGTCCCCCACTGAGAATATCTGGGACAAGTTTGCATGATGACTGGTGCACCAGTAAACAATAGTGGCTACCAGAAATGACCTCTGAGTATGAATAGGGCTGCATGGCAGACTATGTAGAAGCAGTTATGTCTGCCTGTGGTGGACACAACAGATTGATTATTGTGCTCTGTAAACCTGACTGAGCTATATTTCTAATCATGTATAACAAGTATTATAAGCAATCTGACTTGTGTGTGATTTTTTGGAAGCAAAATTCCACTCATTTCAATGAGATTCTCTGCAACAGATGAATTTTGTGCAGAATAAATTTCAAGTTCAACTTTGGTGAACTATCACATGTGAATTCACACAGCTCCTATGTTTGTGTGACCTGTGATGATCTCTGTACTGTCTCTGATCAGTATAAGCCAACAAGGGGGAAGTGCTGACTGTTGTGGTTCCAAAACAGAAGATTTTGAAGCAGTAATATGCGAGAGGGAGTGCATGTAGGGATCTGGTGTACCACAGATTTAGGCACGAGGCTGCAGGCAGAGTACTGAAGATCAGTATGAAAGTGCCAATATCTCACATTATAGCATCACCCTCGAGTGTATTATTGTGATTATACCACAGTTCTGTTATTGCTTTTAAGATAAAATTTTAAAAAACAATTATCAACATTTCGTGAGGTAGTTCCTCTTTCACACTCTTTGCTGCTAACATCATCAGACTGTGTCCATCAGTAATAACAGATGAGTACCATAATTTCCCAAAAAATGTTTACTATACAGACAAAAAACACAGATATACTGATTTCTCAGATGTTTGCTGGCATAAACTGTGTCATTCATTAAACACCATCCACAGCTGATCAGAGGTTCATTCATATATCTGTACAGCTCTAAACTTAGTGAAGATGCTATATAAACTCTCCCTTTACATTTCTGACTAATCCATAAAAATACTGTGGAAGTTGGTTCATTACATTTTTGTTGATGGCACTAAAACTGACTTCAGTGTTGCTGCTCTTCAGCTGAGCTGTAAATACATCAAACTCCAGTTGCTTTGATGTATTAACTTTGTTTCTCAGCATATCCAAATCCTTGCTTGTAAGCTTTGGAGTTGCTAGGTTAAGTGTATGTGGCGGAGTAATACTTAAAGAGCTTCAGTCAGAATGCCGTTATTGTCCAATATTGTAATGCTTAGAATGTTTCTCAGCCAATCAAATTGAGGGGTCAGAACTGGGGTATAACACACATGTTTTTTGCAGATTAAAACATACAGCATAAACGAGAGGTACGCTGTCTGCTAAGAGGCAGGGATAGACTGCAATTATGATTTCTTCTGGGTTTTTTAGTAGTTTTGGTACTTAGAGCCCTTCAGATGTGAAACTGCTGATCCAAAATGGAGGACTGTTTATACTGCTGATTTCCAGCCTGACTTGTAGCCACGCCCATTTCACAAATCAACACGAAATGCAAAAACCCAGCATAAATATCTTGTTTTTTTATACAATAGAGCAAGTGCTCATATTTTTGTATTTTGTGTACTCGCTGCATTTTTTTAACAATTCACACCAAATTAATCTTGCAAAACTGAATTAGGGTGAATCGTGATCATTCCCAGATGTGCTAAATCTCTTCTTAAAGAACTGTAATCAAATCAAATCATCTGTCGGATCAGAGATTTATACCCCTAAATCCACAATATTAGAGCCTGAAGTGCTGGGATAATGCTGTTCCACAGGTATTTGTCTGCTCCTACAGATTATAGAGTATAAAACAGCAAATACTATCTGTGAAAGCTAAATTCTGCAGAAGAGCTGTTACATATTAATGAAGCCTGATCTCTTAAGTACAAATTAAGTTTTTGTAGTGCATGTCAGATTAGACTTGAACTGCTTTTATTACAGTGTATGAGTTATTATCACACATACAGGAGCTAATACAATATTCACTGGTTAACACACAATGAACAGACTCTTTATACAAAGGCCAGAGTTACTAACCCTCAGCTGCCCTCGAATCACAATTATAAGTCAAATTGCATAACAGGATTTAGTCTGCTTTGGGTAATGTGGATATTTTAGTAGGAATTCTAATATACCCTTTATTATGTTTAGAACCATGTTTTCCCCTAAAATAAAACATCACAGATGATGCAGAACTATTAGTAATTATTATAATTATAGTAATTATTAGCCATTAGTAATGCTGAATCCAGTTTTGTACCCGTCAGTTTTGAGAAATGTATGTAAATTTAGGTAAATGTCATTAAAAAAAACAGCACAGTTATGAGTGGATATTTCAAAGATATGGCAATCTCACTCAGTTTGGTTACATTTGTATGGCATTTTAATAAATTATGTAACCCACATACCTATCACCTATTGACTAGGGCTCAAATGATACAGATGTACAAATGCATACACAGCTTGTCTAGTCCTTATAGAGACATACTGCTAATAGAATAGGGCTGAACATGAACCTATTGGTACCATGTCTAATGCCAGGTGTGAGCTAGAGGAGTATAAAATCTCTCAGCATTGAGCTGTGGAACTGTGTTCTCTGCAATGATGGTGTTCCATCCAGTAGTTTTGGGATGAGTTGGGGATGATCATCCTACATCATGACTTCTCTAATGCTCTTGTCACTGAAAGCAATCAGGTCCTCACAGCAATGCTCTAAAATGTAGTAGAAAGCTTAACCTGGACATTTCAGACAAAAGCAGGATAAACTTTTTGTTTGGTTAAAAAGCCCTTTGAATGACCGTGGTGTATGAAAGGTGCTATATAAATAACTTGCCTTGCCTTGTCATGCCTAAAAGTCAGTTCAGCAGGTGTTCAGCAAAGGTTTTTCAGCAAAAATCCCACTAATAAAGTGCAGCTTATTAATGGCCGACAGTCATTCACAGCTCACTTGCAGCACATTATAATAATTTATAGTATACTGTCATTTAAATAAAAACACAGCAACCAAAAGAGGTGCTAAGAATTGTGGGAAGCTCTGCCTCTTGCACACCAATATATGTTTCAGCGAATTGACCATAATATCAGTCAGCAAAGCACTTTTAACCTAGAACTGCAGAAATCCATACAGTAATTAACATTATCAGTTATCACTATCATTTTTGCTGCTTAACATTAAGGCTGTCACAATTAATATGTCATTGCCTAATCATGAAATTTTGTGATAATTGTTGTTATTTTTTAATAACCACAATTATTTTTTTCCACAGGCACTATCATTCACAGTCAGATAATTTGGCAATACACAGAATGTTAATTCAGTAATATTTGTGCTGGAGTTGTGTATGTGGTCAGTTTAGACCTACTGAGTGT
>BRDA01013615.1:71917-99266 GCA_036984385.1 Crenuchus spilurus | reverse complement strand
TGTATGCCAGTCCGCCCCTGGTCCTGATTAAATTCAGCACTGTTGTATGGAATAAGGTCCACTTTTGGAGTAGTCATATGTTTTAGCATGACAGCATAAACATGCAGTATTTCCTCCAACCACTGGGGAAACAACTCTTCCCTTTTGTTCAAAATAGGATCAGGCTATCATTTACGGTCAAGAGAAAATGCCAGAAAATGCATCCACAGGCTTTTGGCAGGAAAGTATTTTTGGTTATGTAGACTAAAATAGGTCTGGTTTAACCTCCATCTGCCCAGAGACACAACAGAACAGTAAACGCTTAGCTGCTGTGGCTGCTACAAAGATCTCCATACAAAGTTTAAAAAGGTCACCAAGGTCATCCTCTATGCAGGGGGTGTTAAACTCCAGTCCTGGAGTGTCGGTGTCCAGCAGAGTTTGGTGATTTCTCTGCTCTGACACTACAATTAAACCTGCTAATTACTTGCTGAGCTGAATCAGGTGTGTTTAATCAGGAAGATCACCAAACTGTGCAGGAATCCGGCCCTCCAGGACTGGAGTTTGACACCCCTTGCTCTATAGTGTGAGATCTGCACATGCTTTACAAGACATTTCAGCTGATACTGCTCTTTTCTGGTTTTTACTGCAAACTTCATCTATCAAACAAATTTAAAACCTTAAAATATTCAAACTGGAGTCCTCTGTGATTTTATTTACCTTTAGTGCTGAGGTTTATCCCCTCGTCCTCCGAGAAAATGACTAATTAGTAAATTATTAATTAGAAGAATAGCCTACTGTTTTGTAGCAAACCCAGATCTCGTCTGATCATTTTAGTCCTGTCTGTAACCAAATCTCTGTGACTGTCCAGGCAGATGTCCTCTTGTATTGGAAAGTAAAGAGTTTTGGCTGCTGCGACTAGCCATACTTAGTCTTGTAATCACCAAAATCCTTCACAAATCACAAACCAAAAAAAAAAGCTTTTGAAGAGTCACTTAATAATCTACCTGGTCTTGATGGACGATCTTCCACTCCATACTCTACCTAGGAGAGCATTATATATAAGCAAGAGAAACTAAAATTCATAAGAAAAATTAGATACTTGCTTATTACACAATAATAATTTAGGCTTATTAAAGCAGTGATTATAATCACAGCTTCAGGTACAAATGAACTGTGATCATATTATCACACAGATGTTCTTGTTGGTAAAACCCTACAACCTTTCAGAAACTGTCGTCTTGTAGTTATTTTAATGCCGCCTGGAAGCAGGAGTATAAACTCTGAGGAGATGCAAGAAATGTTAAAATTAGGTGCCCAACAGTGAACTAACCTAATCTGAATAGAATTTAAAGCTATAAATATTTAACATGATGACTGCAGAAACAGGCCTTTTCTGGGGTTCTTTGTGAATCAGTAACTATGTTCACGTACACACAACGGCAATACAGTGCATTGTACAACACCATAGTAACAATTGGGGATTTCATAGCAACAGCCTAGCAACAACCTCTGATACCATAGCAACCACCTAGAAGCCACTTAGCAACTCCATAGCAACCACTTAACACCGTAGCAAGCACCTACTTAGGATACACTAGCAGCCGCCTAGCAACATCACAGCACCTGCCTGAAACAACCTCGCAACTGCTTACCTAGGATACCCTAGCAACTGTCTAGCAACACCACAGCAACCACCTGTGATACAATAGCAACAACTTATAAACCACATAGCAACATCACAGCAACCACTCAGCAACCATAAGCAACAACTTATTAACAGCCTAGCAACCACTTAGTAATATCAAAACAACCACTTATCAATATAGCAACTGCTCAGCAACATCCAAACAACCACTTAGCAACATCATAGCAAACACAGCAATATCATGACAACCACTTGCAAAAACTTAACGACAGCCAAAGAATCTCTTAGTAACATCATAGCAACCACTCAGCAACATCCAAACAACCACTTAGCAACATCACCGTAAACACATAGCAATATCATGGCAACCACTAGCAAAAACTTAAAGACAGCCAAACAACCCCTTAGTAACATCATAGCAACTGCTCAGCAACATCTAAACAACCACTTAGCAACATCATAGCAACTGCTCAGCAGCATCCAACCAACCACTCAGCAACATCATAGCAAACATATAGCTATCATGGCAGCCACTAGCAAAAACTTATCAACAGCCAAATACAGTAACCACTTAGTAACATCATAGCAACCACTCAGCAACAACATATGAGCAGCATAGCAACTGCATAGCAACCACATAGCATTGCTTATCAGCCATGCAGCAGCCATTTAGGCTAGCAAGTAGCAATTAAGGTGTGCAATTTCCTTCAGGAAATGCAATCTTCTAGTTATTAATAAAAACTCTGACTGTCTGTGAGTACCAAGCTTAGAAAATTTTACAATTTTACAATTTTACAAATTTTACATCTGTACAACATACCTTATGACAACATTGTTGTTTTTTATATGTCAGTCAGCTCTTTTCAGCAGTAAAAAGTCTAGCTTGAATCCAGGTATGTGTAAGTCATTGGCCTCAGTTGTCACCAGGCGAAGAGATATTGATCGAAACATAAGGCAGAAATGCACTTTTTTTAAAGATAAATTATCGTTACAGTCATTACAACTGTATTTGGAATGCACTGCTGCATTCAGAGCATGAACTGACTGACACAGTCTTATTAATAAAGTCTCACTCTGTGTTTATAGAACAACAGAGTAGTAAGCCTGCAGCTTAATCTGCTTTAGAGTGAAAGAAGGGATTGGAGATATGGCCCTGCAACTTCATGTGTTATAGAACAGTAGAAATCAGCTATATACAGGGGTTAGACAATGAAACTGAAACACCTGGTTTTAGACCACAATGATTTATTAGTATGGCGTAGGGCCTCCTTTTGTGGCCAATACAGCGTCAATTCGTCTTGGGAATGACATATACAAGTCCTGCACAGTGGTCAGAGGGATTTTAAGCCATTCTTCTTGCAGGATAGTGGTCAGGTCACTACATGATGCTGGTGGAGGAAAACATTTCCTGACTCGCTCCTCCAAAACACCCCAAAGTGGCTCAATAATATTTAGACACAAAGACTTGCTGTCTTGGTCACAGATGCGCCAGCAAGACGTGCACCAACAATTTGTCCTCTTTTGAGCTCTGGTATGTCACCATAATGTTGTGTGCATTGCAATATACTATATAACTGTGCTCTCACCTGCTAATTGAACCTTCACACTCTGCTCTTACTGGTGTAATGTGCAATTAATGAAGATTGGCAACCAGACTGATCCAATTTCGCCATGAAACCTCCCACACTAACATGACAGGGGTTTCAGTTTCATTGTCCAACCCCTGTATATATATATATATATATACAGAGAGAGAGAGAGAGAGAGAGAGAAAGTGAGAGAGAGTGAGAGAGAAAGAGGGAGTAATATAACTTCTTTTTTTAAATCTTTTTTTTTTTTTTTTATGTAGAACTGTATTCATGTGTCAGAAAAAAAAATACATCTGTCCATGCAAGCAAAATTTAGACTATTCCATGAATTCAGAGCCAAAAGACATTCCAGAAAATATATATTTCTAATGGAATTTGGGATTAAAGCAGTAAACGACTCCTATCATTACTACAATGCAAACTATACTGACATTAAATCAATGTTCTATTCAAGTCAGACACCACAGGAAGTCAAATCCTCAGGGCATGGCTTCAAACTGTGAGATCCTACCCTGCCAATCGTTTTTCATTTCCACTTTCCAACCAGTCATGCACTACAGTGCAACTGGCATGGCATTTAGTGCATCAAAAAGCAGCCTGAGACTGCACAGAGCCATGGAGCCCTCGCTAATAAAGCAAATATAAACCCTCCTTAAGCTCAGACATACACTAAATTCCACATGCCAGCATCAGTGGCTTTGAAGGTGGATCTGTGTATGATTCTAAGAACAGTCTCTTTCCACCATGTGCTGCTTAGAGATTTTCAACTCTAGCAGGTCAGGATTTGTCTCAGGGGACCACAGAATGGTAAACAGAAGACCAACTCTATCCAATCGTTTTATTTTTAATATTTACATTTTCTCAGAAGCAAAAAAATACACATTATGAACTCAGCATTCTATGTATGCCATGGGCTGCCCTGCCCTCTAAATATCAGCAATGGCATCAGTATCAGCCATTGAAAAACCCCTATCAGTTGATGACTAATATAAATCTCATTATTTAATCAGTATGACAAACACACTAAATATTCAGTTTTGTTTCCTATTTCTAATGTTGAAAGTAAGAAGCAACCACCTATGTACAGTGATGCTTGAACATTTGTGAGATAATATAGATTTTTCCATATTTCTGCATACACTTGACCTAAAACTTCATTGCATTGTCCTAAAAGTAGATAAAGAGAGACTCAAACAAATGAGACAAAAATATCAGACTTGGTCTGTATTTATTGAGGAAAATGACCCAATATTACATTTCTGTGACTGGCGAAAGTATGATAAACTTTGCTTTCAGTATCTGGTGTGACTCCCTATCTCCTTGCTTTCCAAAGTGAAACATCAGCAGCTGTGATGCAGGTTAGATCCAGGTGATCCAGATGTTGAACAATATATCATTTACCAGACATGATTTAAATACTGACCTTTTATAGTAGTCCTATTCTAGCCATCCGCAAAGTGCAAATGAGCCTACAGGTGCTGGTCATAAAATCAGAATATTATGGAAAAACATTTATTTCAGTAATTTCATTCAAAAAGTGAAACTTGTATATTAAATTCATTCATTACACACAGACTGATATATTTCAAATGTTTATTTATTTTAATGTTGATGATTATAACTACAACTAATGAAAATCCCAAATTCAGTATCTCAGAAAATTAGAATATTATAGTTAAGAACAATACAAAAAAAGGATTTTTAGAAATGTTGGTCAACTGAAAAGTATGAACATGAAAAGTATGAGCATATACAGCACTCAATGTTTAGTTGGGGCTGCTTTGGCCTGGATTACTGCAGCAATGCAGTGTGGCATGGAGTCGATCAGTCTGTGGCACTGCTCAGGTGTTATGAGTTGAGGCCACTATCAGAGCAACCTACTCTCTCAATTTTTGACCAGCACCTGTATAAACCAATCACTGAATGTCTAATTGTGTGCTGTGAGCATAGACTATATATTACAAAGTCATTGATGCTGATGTATCATAGATTGTTCCTAAAGGTATTCTATGGTAGAACAAAAACCATCAGTCAGAATAACATAACCAGTTTTCACATTACTGATTCACTTTGACCAAAGGCAAAATATAGCTGGCAATATAGCTTTTCAACAAAAACTACAGAGAAAAAACATACTAAGAGCTGAAAGCATCAAAATGCTCAAGACTTCATTATTACAAAAAGTGCTACAAAGAAAACTTTAGCTTTTACAGGGTCTCATGCATGGGCAAAACATCAAAGAAAAAACACAAAGAGCTAAAAGTGAAGTGACTATGGTAGCAGTTCGTCACATTACCTACACTTCTACTGTTCTTCATGGTTTTATACTAATTTTACTGCAGTTGGGGGCACATTATGATGCATTAGTTTGCCCATTACAAACGTACTGTGGTCATATACATCTCTGACCACCTCCAAATGTGGTAACCGAATTCTTCAAAAAACTCGGTTCACAATTGCACTTACACAACACTTTTAAGGCAACTTACTGCACTTCTTTTTTTGAGTTAGTTCAACTTGAGCTTGACCCAACTCAAACGTCTTAGTTTACTCAGGAGTCACTTAATTTTGTAAATCAAATACAACATATTTTTTATCCAATATCTACACCAGCTAGAACTCTTTTAATCACAAAGATCTTTTCATTTTCTTGGGCTCCCATTTGGATTACAGGCTGAATGTACAGACCACTGTGTGACTACTGAAGGCTACTGAACAATCTTACATTTCTTTTAGCATTATAACAGCACATTTGATATGCTTTAACACTGTATTTATCTTTTCTGTAACTGTCTAACCATGAACTGTCTCCAGTTAAATTTCTATAGAGAGCATGAGTTCAAACTCTGGTGACGCCTCAGCTGTCTATAATCTGGAAGTCTAGTGCTACACACTTTATAACCTGCCATCCAGGAGAGGATACAGGAACATTTGGGCCAGAACCATTTGTCTCAGGTCCATCTTTCCACCATTCTGTTATATACTGATTACACTCTGTTTACTGAACCATTACACTCTTTACATTTCTGTTATACTTACTGCCATACATATCTGTATATCTGAATGCAACACTATTGTCTTCTTTTTATATTCAATATGTATTATAAATATCTATATGTTTTTATATAATAAAATTTACAATAATTATTAGTAACTTAAGCAATATTAGAATATGCACTGTTCTTTAATTGTTCTTTAACTATTCTTATATTTCTATTTTTCTATATGTATTTTGTATATTAATTACTAGCATATGTATAGGTAATAAACACTGTACCTAGTTCTGTTTGCATGGCTTGTACTAAGCAACAGCAGAAGTTCTATCTATCTATCTATCTATCTATCTATCTATCTATCTATCTATCTATCTATCTATCTATCTATCTATCATAATGTTTAATGCTAAAACTAAATTTTGGAAAGATTTAGGAGAACTAAAAACTTTTGAGTTGGGTGCAGGGGCGTAGCATCAAATTCTGGGCCCTATCCACAACCAGTGCACAGGGCCCCCCTCCTATTATTAAATATTATTTCCTTTAATATTTCAAGGGAAAAAAATCCAAACTCCTCAAGGGCCCTTCTCCCACTTGAGGCCCTGGTAACTCAGTCCCACTTTTCCCTCCACTACAACACCCCTGTTTGGGTGAACCTGAAGTTGAATTAACTCAGAAAATGAACATTGTAAGTTACCTTAAAATCATATATTTTGCATATATATTTAGCGTCGTTCTAGCTACTTATGATCAGATCAGAATGCACGGCAGTACCAGGTGAATGGAGCTTAAGATGCTGTGCTGGCTCAGATGTGCTAAGATGCACTCTGACCTCCTCCTTTAAGTGTTTGGTAAACAAGTGGTGGATAAAGAAAGCCTGTACAGGATAACTGAGAGAGAAACACTGAGCTTTATTGTCATTCCAAAGCACAACATATAATTTGAGAGAGATTGTTTTGTCAGCCTGTAATTTGTAGTCAGAAGCAGAGGCTCATGTCTGAAGTGAAGAACTGCAAACTGCAATGAGCTGCTTATCAGATGAAGTATTTTGACAAAGTTTTAACCTACATACAATCATATGCAAATGAATGAAATGTGAAGTGTGAAAAGATTATTCTGCACAGCACCAGATGAAAACACTGTGATTTAATGTCCACTGGAATGTGTGAAAGTAGAATGTTTCTGTGGAACATCTGGTGCACACAATGCTCAGCTGTGGCTTATTGGTGGCTATTGCTCGGTGAGCAGTGTATTCAGACATTTCTCATTTCAGTTCATTCATCTACTCTCATTCTGTTTGCAAACATTTTGACATCTTACAAATGTAGCAATGATACAAATACACCACAATGTAACACCCAACCACATGGGGTACTACAGGACTGACATGGTAACATGTGAGCAACCACCTGAAACACTACAGCAATCACTTGGAACACCATAGCTCCCCACACTGTAACAGCTACCAGCTAGCAACCACTTAGCAACACCATAGCAACCACCTGGGATACCATACCACCAAGCAACTCTATAGCAACCACCTGGGATACCGTAGCAACCCTTAGCAATGTCATATCAACAATCTGGAATATCATAGCAGCCACCAAGCAAAATCATAGTAACCACTTGATACACTATAGCAATCACCTAGCAACACCACCGTAACCATCTAGCCAAACACCTTATGTTACCTCATGCAGCTGCCTAGACGTGGAATCCACTTTAGCTGTGCAACCATTCTGTGTTTCCTTAGGAAAATGCCCTTTCCTAGTTATTTTGTGCTATATTTTCCAATTAGGTTCCTGACTTCTATGGATAGTGTTCCTCCACTTCTATCCTGTCTTCTGTCTGGGTCGTCAGTCTTCTTAATGGCTTGTTCATGATTCCTCTGAATGTAATTATCCATTTTATTGCCAGTTACCATGTTCCTTTACCTAACAATTGATTTAGCATAATTGTGTTTTGATTAATGAACTGTTTCTACTGTTAATGGACCCAAAAATAAGATTCAGTTTGGTTATTTGGGCTTCAAAGGCATACCACACACAAATAATATCTGGTCAGTAATGTGGTCTTGAGGTCAGAAACTGACTAGTAGTGAACTGGGTTGAGGGTAGTCAGAATTTAACAGACTGAAAAAACAGAAAACAGAAAAGGTGGCAAATTTTCTCCACTCTAATAAATATATAATTAAACCATAAATTTAAGTTCAAGTTCATGAACATCTATACACAATTTGCTTACAAAACATCAACAAAACCTTTAAACAAGTTTGCATGAAACCACCAATAACACATTTTCATTATTATTTTGGATGCTGGAGAATATGTGACAGAATTTAGACTAGTCTCGTGAGTTGTGCAATAACCAGTGATGTAGTAGTTTCTCATAAAAATAATCCATTACAGATTTCTAACTGCTTCTCTAAAATTGTAATGGGATTACTTTACTCAATACTTGCTAGAAAAAGTAATCCCATTCCTCTTTACCTTTTTCTGTTTTACTCATTTTTTGCAAAAATGTGACTAAATGGAAACAAACATACATGTTTACAGTTCACTACCATAAGTCTCCTAATATCTGACCACTTGTGATTTACACAAGGACAGTTAGACAGCTTGACCACAGTATTTTTAGTATGTCATGACATTGGTATTTTGGAAACAGATGAGTAATATTAGTGATGAAAATGAAAGTCAGTAAATATAATGTGGATAAGATTTTAAGCTGTAATCAGGTACATTACTTCATAACAAGCTAAACGAATCACAGTATTATAACATAGTACTTTATACTGTATTACCCCCAACACTGGTGATGTAGGCGTTCTGCACACACGATCGTACAGTCAGAATTTATTTATCTAGCAAAATGTTCTTTTTTTTCCGGACACTGTGACCAAAGGCAGAAAATCTATGTTTTAGCTTGATGCGCTTCCCTCAACAAAGGTATTCTGTATGTATATTTTTCAGTCTTTATGTTCTGGAGCTGTCAGTGTGGTAGTGGGTGTCCTACTGGCCTCGTGCTGGGTGGTTCTCTCTCACAAATAGCTTTTTCATCCCTGCCTGTACACCATGAATACTGTTCAAAGGACACAAAATCTGGTCTTGTGATAACACTATTGATTTTATATTCACACATGCATGCTCTAAATTGCACATGTTCACATAGCAGTCAATGCACAGCCATCTAAATACCCCAGACAATGGTAGAAGCACGTCTTTAGTTCACAGCTGCTAGCTTCAACCACAGTAATGCAGATTCCGCCTCCATTGTGTTCCCAAACACTGATCATTTCAACACACAAACCAATCCATTCCACATGGGACCATATAGCAGCCTCATCCTGCATTCTATTAAAAGTATGTACATCCTTACAGCCAGAAATACCCACAGGAATGTCCAGTGTAGGCACAGGCCTACAAGAACCGAAAAACTCATTATATTAGTCTGAAACTTGTGCTCAGATTTAGATCACGACCCACATGAATCTGCCACTGCAGTGAATGGTTAATTTTACAGCTCCATTCAGGCTCAGCAGCAGGCATTATGGCTTGGGGTCAGTCAGATATGAACCATTACCTTGAACAGCCAGTGATGCAGTCAGGTGTTGAGTCTGAGGTGGTACCCCTGGTGGTACCCTTGGGGCCTTATTCCGACAGGACAATGCACCACCATATCTGTCCCCTAATGGTCATCTCAGGGATGCAGTTGCATGGTGACAGGCACACCACTGACCACCAGCAACTACCACAGATGAACTCGTATAGAACACATATAGAGGCAGCATCACATGGCATTCCACAAACATGCATCCAGAGTCTCATGGCCGGCTGTGAAGAAGTGATTATTTTTGCCTGTGATGGACACAACAGATACAGATTACTATATTCTGCCAAACTAACGAGCTTTCAGTATGACGTACATCATAAACAATCTGACTAATAAATGTAACTTGGATATCTCATGACTGTCTTGGTGATGCAGTTCTAATGGCCAGTAGTGGTAAGGATCTGGTCTTGTGACCAGAAGGTCACTGGTTTGATCCCCAGGCAGGACTAGGGCTGCCATGATTAGTCGACTAGTCACGATTATGTTGACTATTAAAATAGTCGACAACTAATTTAATAGTCGATGTGTCATTTGTTTGTTTTTTTTTACTTTCTATTTCTTTCCAAACTGCTGCGTCTGCCTTTCTGTCCTTGATGCACATGCGCAGTAGTTGTAACCGGGGTAGGCTGTGGATGACGTCACAGGACATTAAACAGACAGGCTCATCATGGCTAGCTGGCAACAGAGCTCAAAAGAGTGGGATCATTTTAAGAAAATGAAAGAGAAACGTGTGCAATGCAATATCTGCAAGGCAGAACTTGCCTTCCACAGCACCACAACTGTGATGCACAAGCACCTGAAAAGAAAGCCTGTTGCGGCTGATTGTGACAATGATGAAGAGGGACCTTCATCTCTGTAAGCTAAATTGCTAGTTAGCTGCTAAAATTAGCGTAAACAGAGAGTTAACTTGCTGCTTACTCATATTTATAGCTGTAAAAGTGAACATTAGTGATGACGATTTGATTAATTAGCCTTAGAACACATTCATGTGTTTTCTGTAACGTTATAACAGTCATGTGTTTGAATAGCAATGCTAATGTTTTCTAACGTTACGTTTCAGTGCTACATTTACACTTTATGCTAAACAGTTAAATAATTGTTTGTTGCAATAAGCTGCATATTTCGTTAAAGGTTTAATGAACTATGGTCTTAATTGTTTTATTTTTAGTTAGCATAGAGCTGAAATCTAATGACGGTTATATAATAGCAGCTGCATTCTAGTGCAATAAGTTGTATGTTTTATATTCAATTAATGTATGATCCGATTAGCCGACTAATCTTAAAAAATAATCTGTGATTAGTCGATTATAAAAATAATCGTTTGTGGCAGCCCTAGACAGGACATGACTGAAGTGCCCTTGAGCAAGGCACCTAACCCCCTCACTGCTCCCTGGGCGCCGGTGGGTAAGGTGGGCACAAATTCTCACAGCCTTGTGTGTTCACTAGAATGTGTGTGTGTGTGTGTGTGTGTGTGTGTGTGTGTGTGTGTGTGTGTGTGTGTGTGTGTTTCACTGCATGAATGGGTTAAATGTGGAGGTCAAATTCCGTTGTGTGAAAATCACATTGGCAAATTGGTTCATCTTAATCTTAATGTATTACAGCTGGAGTACCAGTGGTGACAAAAAACAAACCCCCTGAGGTTTTGCTCTTTAAACCCTAATGGAAGACTATTGCTTTCCAACTCTCATAACTGTCCTTATATGTAAAAATGTATTACTTTTTAAAAAACACATTTTGCTTCTTCAAGCATGTTAAATTTTGTTACAGGTCTGTTAAATGTTTTGGACACCCCTTCTAATGAATGCATTCGGCTACTGTAAGTTGCAGCAATAGCTGACACAGAAGTACAAAGGCACACACACACACAGCTTGTCTACTCCCTGTAGAGAAGCACTGTCAATAGAGTAGGACTCTGGAGAGGATAAACATGAATGTATTGGCACCATGTCTAATGCCAGGTGTGGGCTAGAGAGGTATAAAGACCCTCAGTATGGAGCTGAGGAGCAGTGGAACTGTGTTATATGATTACAGTCCTCCATCCATTGATTTTGGGAGGAGTTGGGAAGTTGAGGATGAGGTGGTGTGGTGATCATCCAACATCCTGACCTCACGATCACTCTTGATGCTGAATGCAATCAAATCCTTACAGCAGTGCTCCAAATCTCACAGAAAGCCTTGACTGCATAATAGAGACAGGTACTCCAACAAAAGCAGGATAAACTTTTTTAATACTCTTGGTACCCCCAATACCACTGGTGTCCCAATACTTTTTTCACTTCAGTGGATCTATTTTTCTCTGATATAAGAGCAATCAAACAAAGCTAAAACTCTTCATGTATGTAAATGACATAAATGACCACAGTTAGCTAAGGCTAATGGCTTATTTTGGTCATGCTCCAGGCCTTTGGAGCATGTGTTGAGGGTGATCGAGTGACTTCATCTCAGCACGCTCACAACAGCTGTGAAAATTGTGAGAATTCATTTGTGGCACGTTTTGTGCTAAATCTGATACGCTTATGATTTGTCACCAAGGAGACACTGTTAGCACTAACAGCTCGATGACCAAAATACTCCTGGGGTCCAGCTGACAGCACAACCGACATCCGTCACCCAAAGTCTTCACTCTTAGGCTAATCTGAGCAAAACACTTGTCCATCAGCACACACAGAACACTGCGGTCAGACACTCCATCCGTCTGCCACAGGCTGAGGTCAACACTGGCATTAGCATGTATGGCTTCACAGTTCTGCAGTAACAATGGCATTTAGTCAATGCCAACAGTCACTGTCAGCACCACAGTGAAAATACTAGAACCACCAATTACAAAAAAATGAATTCCTCAGAGGGTTAAACGAGTCAAGACAGGGTTTTCTGAGCTTCAACGTTACGCTCAGACGGCCCTCAAACAAGAATATTACCTTACACTGTATTATCTTTGTCCTAATATGGCATTTGTGTGGTTTTATGTATAAAAAAAAATGTCATAATTCATGTTTACATCACCAGTTACCAGCCTCTGCATCCTGGCTGTTTTGGTTACTGTGCCTTTAAGACTGATATAAGTCAGCTGATGTAGGCTGAATAGGTGGGTATACACTGCATCATAAAAAGTATATCATGATAAAGTGCATTTTTCATAATTTAATTCAAAATTGTAACTTCATATTTTATATTCATTACACATAAAGTAACTTTTTTCATTCCTTTTTTGTTTTACACATTAGTATGATAGATCATGAAAATCTCAATTTATTATAACCAATCACTGTATAAACTATGGATATAGAATTGTCTCTCAAAAGTGAAGCAATCACAGGTCTAGCTCTAGTTGGCGGCTGCAGTTTGATGTGTAGCTCTGCCTATATTCATGGTTTCAATGACAAAACAGCCCATTTTCAATGTCATTTTTCTCTTCAAAAAATTTTTTTTTTCATCTATAGTGACTGAAAATGAGTATTTAAAACATTATTCCACTATATTGTAAGAAGGAATACAAGCCTTGGCAGAAAGATACTGGCTGCAACCTAGGTTGCCAGGTTAGTGTGAAAATACAGTCACGGGTGACAATTCAAAGACTGCAGGATGCAATTTTTGGATTACTTTCAAAATCATATAATAATAATAATACAATTATAAACAAGATGCTTCACAAAAAGCATAAATTGGAATTTAACATTAAAAACAGAGTAATGTCAACAAAAAATTTAAGAGCAAGTATGTTGATAATTCTTTTGTCATTAATATCCTGATATCCATATCTGTGACACTTAACCTTTGGGTTAAATCTGGTTTCAGATTCTGACGAGCAGGTTTAAGACAGGCTTTGGATTGGATGTTTTAGCTGGACCTGCCAACTCTTGCTGCTGCAGACCTTCTAGCTGTTAGCCAGCCAGGTATCGCTAGTGTAGTCAGAAGTACTGGACTTGGTAGTGTTTGTTCTCTGCCATCGGTCTCTCTTGATTTACTTTCTGCTCTCAACCGAGTTCAGCTACAATTTAAACAGTTTTTTTTTTAATTATTATTCTTTTTTATTTGAAAAGATGGAAGTTGTATTATGGCTTCATTTCTAAAGAATGGAAGCCAAGAAAGTTGTCATCCATCTATATACACAGTCTATGATTGGATTAGATATTTTTAAATTAGATTAGATGTGATTTTCATTTTGAGTTAATTACTATTCAAAGATGATCAACATTAAAACAAAAATATGCAATATGTCACTTTATGTGCAGTGAATATAAAATATGACATTTTCTAAATGCTGCATTTCTGTAGAGTAACTGCATTGCCTCTATTGTATTTGTGTTGTGTTGTCAACTTTAGTTTGATTCACAAATTTGGTTGTTTTGTGACTCAGCAGGCCATCGTAATATTATATATATATATATATACTGGAGAGAAAGTTTTAAACTAACAATGTTTACACAGTACATCAGTACTCTCTTGTGAACTGTGGTGTACCAAGATTTTTTCCAATGTACAGTGTATTGTATTCATTCCTTTCAGGGCTTTGGCTGAAGGGTGCTGATTTCTGAAAGGGATATACTTGTTTGCTAAATCTAGTGGGCATAGCTATCAAAATAGATCAGCAATATCCAGGAGATCATATCATCATATTCATTTTGTGCACAAAGGCATCTTTTATTGAAAAACAACTGCTGAGAGCAGAGATACAGTGAGGAAAATAAGTATTTAAACACCCTGCTAATTAGAATTTGCATAATCATGCAAACAATCAGCTATAATTTACTACTGACCAGTAAATCAGAACTCTCTCTCTCTCTCTCTCTCTCTTTCTCTTTCACTATGTATCTCTATATACAGTGAGGAAAATAAGTATTTAAACACCCTGCAAATTTGCAAGTTCTCCCACTTAGAAATCATGGAGGGGTCTGAAATTTTCATCTTAGGTGCATGTCCACTGTGAGAGACATAATCTAAAAGAAAAAATCCGGAAATCACAATGTATGATTTTTTAATAATTTATTTGTGTGTTACTGCTGCAAATAAGTATTTGAACACCTGTGAAAATCAATGTTAATATTTGGTACAGTAGCCTTTACAGAGGTCAAACGTTTCCTGTAGTTGTTCACTAGGTTTGCACACACTGCAGCAGGGATTGTGGCCCATTCCTCCACACAGATCTTCTCCAGATCAGCCAGGTTTCTGGGCTGTTGCTGAGAAACACGGAGTTTGAGCTCTCTCCAAAGATTTTCTATAGGATTTAGGTCTGGAGACTGGCTAGGCCACTCCAGAACCTTGATATGCTTCTTACGGAGCCACTCCTTGGTTATCCTGGCTGTGTGCTTTGGGTCATTGTCATGTTGGAAGACCCAGGCACCACCCATCTTCAATGTTCTAACTGAGGGAAGGAGGTTGTTCCCCAAAATCTCGCAATACATGGCCCCGGTCATCCTCTCCTTAATACAGTGCAGTCGTCCTGTCCCATGTGCAGAAAACCACCCTCAAAACATGATGCTTCCACCCCCATGCTTCACAATAGAGATGGTGTTTTTGGGATGGTACTCATCATTCTTCGTCCTCCAAACATGGCGAGTTCTATTTTGGTCTCATCTGAACACAGCACTTTCTCCCATGACTCCTCTGGGTCATGGTCATGGGCAAACTTAAGATGGGCCTGGACGTGTGCTGATTTAAGCAGGGGAACCTTCCTTGCCATGCATGACTTTAAACCATGACGTCTTAGTGTATTAGCCACAGTAACTTTGGAAACAGTGGTGCCAGCTCTCTTCAGGTCATTGTCCGGCTGTACTAGACCCGTGTAGTTCTGGGCTGATTCCTCACCTTTCTTAGGATCATTGATACACCACGTGGTGAGATCTTGCATGGAGCCCCAGTTCGAGGGAGATTGACAGTCATGTTTAGCTTCTTCCATTTTCTAACAATTGCTCCAACAGTTGAACTTTTTTCACCAAGCTGCTTGACAATTTCCCTGTAGCCCTTTTCAGCCTTGAGAAGGTTTACAATCTTGTCTCTGGTGTCTTTGGACAGCTCTTTGGTCTTAGCCATGTTAGTAGTTGGAGTCCTTACTGATTGTGTGGGGTGGGCAGGTGTCTTTATGCAGCTAACAACCTCAAATAGGTGCTTCTAATTTATAATAATAAGTGGAGTGGAAGTGGATTTTTAGAGGTGGACTAACAGGTCTTTGAGGGCCAGAATGTTTGCTGATTGGCAAGTGTTCAAATACTTATTTGCAGCAGTAACACACAAATAAATTATTTAAAAAATCACCACAGACTTCAATTAAAACAGCACCACAGACTTCAACTGAGCCTTTTTGCGAGAACAACTGAAATGCTATAAACTTTGCAAACTTTTAGGGCTAGCATTTTTTAGGAAGCTCCACTGACATTTCACACAGTAATTATTTCACAACAAGAACTTTGTGCTTAGATCAAGTTAAAAGTCTCTAACCAAGTCCAGCTTCATCTTTCATATTCAATGTTAAATGCAGTGGGAGTCTCTACAGCACTGAGCGATCTCTACAAATCTCTGTCTTGATTATCCTGTGGTTTGGGGAGGAGGAGGAATAGGAAGAGAAGTGGGAGGATTGAAGAGAAGCACTCCCAAGCTCCCAGGCCCCACAGGCTGAGACGTGTCTGTGTTGATGTTGGCCCCAACTCAGCAAAGCACATGTTTGGTGAGCTATCTTCACAGCTTCAGCTTTGCTTCCTTTACAGAGACACTAGCTCATTTTCACATTCCCCCTCACTTGGGACCTAATGGGCTCAGCAGGGACAGACAACTTTAGTTTTCAAATGCTGAAGGATTACAGTTCAGTCCTGCGGATCTTCATCTGAACAAAGAGCAGCTGAGGAGTAATCCTTACATTTTGAGGGGCATCAGGACATTATTTTTTCTGCCACAACCACATGTAGCAAAACTCAAATGTTGCTGTTCAATGTCTCAGGAGACTTAATACAGACTCCCCTACAATTTCTCAGGAGAAATAGCATAATACAAAGATGAGGCATGAGATATTTCTGGCCTTGATAAACATTATAATGGTCATTACGGGGGCAGACGTGGCTAAAAAGTGAGATTTGCAGGTCCATTACAAAAGTTGCTATAAAAACTGAACGAAGTGATATGCTGAGGCAATTTTGACAGCTTATAAGGTTGGATGATGGTTAGAACGCTGACTACTTAGACAGCTGTCTACATAGACACAGTTTTGTTAGACAGCTCATAGGTTTTGAGACAGACCTTATTAAATGTAAGAATAACTTACATTTAAAAATCACACAGCTGGTGGCCCTGCTGCTGGCCTGACCATGTTCAAACATAAGTTGCACAGCTTTACATTGTGAGATTGCCTTAACGACTGAGGACGTATTCAATGCTCTCTCAATATTTGGCATTTGGTCAATATAATATGTTTCAGTAGGCATAGCTTTGAGGTATCTAAGAACTAAGATGGCCTTCATCTTGGGGGTGCTCATATTGTGACGTCAAATCCTGTCTTTGTACTAGAGACCTCACTGGGTATTGAGACAGACCCATTGATTTGGATGTGAACACTGAGAGCGAAGACCTTGAAAGGTACAGAAAGCAAAGCTTTACTCAACATGTTTACAATCTGTGATCATAAAGCTAGCAGTTTTTGTCATTCTGACATTCATTGTTGCTGCCTTTGTTTGAAGATATCACTTTGCTTGGTCTGTTCTCCTGGGCTTAACCACCTTAGGTTAAGTATAGTGTAGGCAAACAACAAAGAACAATAGTGTCAACCTCAGGCTTTTAGTGCCACTGTTCTTTAAGCCGTAACATGACCAAAACAACAAACAAAAGTCTTGAGAGGTTACTTTTGACAGAAAAATGATGGAAAATGGGTATGGTAAGCTAGTGAAAGCATTAACATTGGCACTGAGTCATGCAGTATGCTGTAGAGGCAAGAAAATTAATGGCAAATGGAAGAGATCTCTCAATCAGGAATTTCAAACAAAACATTCTGTTTATCGCATTCTCTGCTCCAGAATATATTGGTTTAACTCAACAGGTAATTATCACAATAAACAAGGTCTGAGAACAAAGAAGAGAAAGTGCTGTGTCGCACAGGAGGGTCGATTGATTCATTCTGCTATTGTTCTCTATGAAAGCCATCTCTACAGCAAAACACAGGGATAGAAAGGCAAGAATACTTATGCCCTTCACTCCACTAAAGTGGTTTACAGTTGACCAGTTAACTGGTTGTTTCATCAATATCTGTGAGTATGTGTTCCTGGGGCAGAATGATGTGGGTGGAGAGCAGGAGACCTTGTTCTGTTTGTGGGGATGATGGGAATAAATCAATATGAATGCAGTGAATGTGAAGTCACATGAGAGCAGAGCTTAAAGGAATGATTCACTCAAAAATCACTCAATAGTCACCTAAATAGCCCTGTTGTTTCATAATGTAGCACAAAAATATCCCTCAACCCTTGCAAACAGCATCAAGATCTTAATTACCGTAGTAGTCAGTGTGGTTTAGAACATGGTATTCTGGACGAACACTGCAGAAGCTTTTGTTATTTTTAAAGTTTTTAAATCTAAAAACAAGTGGGCTATTTAGGTGACTACTGAGCTCTAGTGTTTGTTACCAATGTTAGCCACACAGCTCCAGTTTTAAACTAAAGAAGCAAAACATGAACTCCAAATATGTATTGGTTGATCACGTACATCTGAAGTAATTGATAAAATTGTGTAGGTATGATTTTTGGTTGAATAATTCAGCTGGACATGCTTTCTAAGGTGTGATTGATGCATAAACCTGCCCGCAATTTATGGGTTTGTGGGTAAGTGTAGCATGATCTCCAAAATCTCAACTACTCAATCTGAACAGCTGTTGGTGAAGTGAGTGCTGATTGTATAACTGGGATTGGGACAAGTCCCAAACAACTCCATTCTTACTATACTATACTATACTATACTGTTATCATACCATTCCCTACTATTACTATAGCAAAATGAGTTAGAAAACACATGCAATTACATTTATACATCCCATCTTTAAAACATTACAAAAACAACATGACTGATTCTTGTATTCCATACATTTTGATTTGGACACTGTCAACTGGGGTACATGTTATTTCATTTCATTTCTCCAAATTCTTGATTCTTGTCTTTCACATTTAACTCATCTGTGCAGGGAAAACCACACTAGTGAACACAAGGCTGCGAGAACCCGAAGCGGTGGGCAGGCCTATCCACAGTGCCTGGGGAGCAGTTGGGAGTTAGGTGCCTTGTTCAAGGGCACTTCAGTCGTGACCTGCCTGGGGATCGAACCAGCGACCTTCCAGTCACAAGACCAGATCCCTAACCAACCAGGCCTCGGCTGACCACAGTTATGCATGAGTACTGATAAATGAAATGAAGAGACTCAATACTAGATGTGACTGGAAATGTAACTTTGGAACTCAATAGATGACAGCTCCCATTGATTCTACTAAGACTACATCCAACCTAAAGGACTGTTCCTTCAAACAAGTCCCTGTAACAAGCAGTGGCAGCTTTAGTGAATATTATATTAAAGAAAATGACCTCAAAGTTATCCTTCAGAGGCACGCTGGATTCTTTTGATTCATATGATAAAAGAACCCCGTTTCTTATAGAGACTGATCTCTGAGCAGTGTACAGTGTTTACTGAGGCTGTTTATGGACTAATAACTCCTAGTGCATAGAATGTTTATTGAGGTACTTTATGGGCTAATAGATATGAATAGAGCTAGATCATAGACAAATAGGGTTCTAGGGTACAGAGAGTTTACTGATTTAGTTTATAAATTAATATGTGTCATTCTAGTGTATAGAGTGTTTATTGAGGATCGTTTTGGATCAAAATCATGTTCTCAGAGAGTTTATTGTGGTTGTTTATGGGCTAATACCTTCTACTGTATAGAATGCCTACTGTTATTAAAAGCAAACTGCAAAGTCTAAACAATGTGTCAAGTATGTAAAAGTAGGAAGGCCTTAATGTAAGTCTCAAAGAGTTCATTCATCTGGGTCTCATTCAGAACCGATTCATCACCAAACCAGAAATGACATCAGCATTAAAAAGCTAATTTTAGACTGAGACTCTTTATGAATGACAGTTGTGATATTACAGCAAATCAACTGTGGAGATTTTCCGTGTCATGTTACTTTCACAGCTCATGCTGTGAGAGACATGATTGTCTATTTCAGCCCCATCTTATGCTCTGGGACTGCAGCCGGCGTGATGAAAGCTGAGTTTATGAGAGATGTGACAGACATTTGGATGATTTCTATAGCCTCCCTGCCAACACCCGCCTTTCAGGAAAGTGCTGGGTATTTATTACACTTCACTACAGCCTGCCAAGTCCCAGTTATATACAGTAACAGTCAAAAGATTGGATACATCTGCCTGAATAAGTGCTTTTGCTAATCTTAAAGACATTTTGACCTTAAAGCTTAGATTAGTGAAAGATATTCATGTGTATGACAATAAGCAAGTAAAAAGAACATGACTTGCTGAACTGAAATTGCAAAAAGCAAAAGCAAACTGAACGCCCCAATGAGATACACTGAGACATATTCATAGAGTGCAGATACATGTTGTACATGAGTTCTATCTGCTACTAGGGCTTAACAATTTGGGGGAAATACCCGCTCAAGATTTTTCTCAAAATGTTTTTTGTATAGATAGTAGTTTGATTGGACTGAACTGGAACTACTTTTCATGATGTATGCCTCAATAGAAAATTGCAGCTATTAAATTGCTAATTTAATTTGAAAAACATTCCTCTCTCAGTTTTGTCTGCTGCTAATTTTATAAGAGGTTACCTTTGAAACCTGACTGATTTATTCCTCCAGCTGATTAGTAGAACTGTTCAACATTTTTTTACTTTTACTTTCTGCTGATGTTTATATGTTTTTCTTACATGTTCTTGCCCACTGTTGTGTGAAAAAAGGTAATAAAAGGTACTTTATTTACTAAATAATGGAGTGCTACATGTCTTGCATTAACCGTACATGGAACTAAATTGTTTTGAATTTAATGTCCAAAAGGGCATGATAATAGGGTACCAATGTGAAGGGTGGGGAACAACAACACAGCAATCAATCAATTACAGTGGGCCAGGTAACCTTAACAATGAACACAGGAGCAATGAGAAAAGTGTCAGGGATCACCACTGAGTTAACACTACAAGCCAAGAGTGGTTATTCCCACTATTAGGTAGGTGGGCATAATATTCTGACATTACTGTATATATACTGTATATTTATATATCACTTTTACATATTAGAAATATAATATATTTAGACTAAATGTCACATGCTAGTATATTATTGCAGTATACAGTGCCTTTTTGACTGTAGCTCATTCTGGATCTGATCTTTGACTGTGACTCTGGATTCTCTGCATTGCCCTGTTTGTTGGCATTTGACCGTGGTCACCTGTTGTGAACTTGTCTTATAAACACCCTGAGATTGCACCCTTGGATTTGTTTAACCCACTCTGGTCACTGTATGATGTACCATTTAATGTTTTTGATGAAATTGTCTGTTCTTCTTCTTATAAAATATGTAAAATAACACAAATTAATAAAAAAGATTTCTGACTGCTACTATGGTCACTTTGTGTTTTATGCAACACTCTATTGTTAAGCGTGTTGTAAACAATGGCTAAGCTTTCAGTAAATTAATGCCGTGACCTGAGTTTGAGTATTAGGCTCATCCTTAGCCGGCTGGCCAAGTGATTGTCAGATATTTCCGAATTGTGCTGGAGGATCTCTGAGGTAACATTTCCGACGGCCGGTGATAAATCGGTCACACCTACTGCCACATGGCAGTGAGCGGCACAGCCAGACAGGCGGGCTTTCACTCAGACTCAGACTCTCCTCACTGAACTGGAGGCGGCTCTGCTGTGAAACGTAACCTGATCTCGGCTCAGCTCTCAGGCTGCAGCGATCACTCTGGCTATTTTCACTTTAACCCTTAGGTGCCCAAAGTTATTACAGTTGTTTGGCTCTACTATTCAGACATAATTACACAGTTATATAATGTGGTATAAATATCGTGTGACTAATATTCTCTATCAACAGGTTTGAACTAGTACTTTTGGCTTGGTTTGATTGTTTTGTGACAAAAAAAGATAGTAAAAAATGATTGAAAGTTTGCATTTTGAGCACAATTTCTGCTTTTGTTTCAGTGAGAGTCAAAACAAATTCAGATTACAACATGTCTTTGTGATTAGTAGAGATAACTGACTTCAAATAGTTAAAAACATTGTACAATACACTAACGCCTGTTAGAAAATCAAATATCAGCCTACATATTAGATTAAATCTGATTTTCTTATTTCTGACCACACATATAGCAGAGTTATCCTTGGGGAATGGCACAGAAAGTGCAAAAACAATCACCAGAACTCTACTGTAGCATCAGTATGTAGACTCCTAAATGGACATGACATACCACTGGGTCCAGGCTTTTATTACACACCTCTATAGCTTAGTTTGCAGTGCAGTCAATGAAGTTACTGAATAAAGTCCTTAGAACTTAGCAACAAATTTGGGATTTTAAGGGGTTAATATTGACACCTAAGGGTTAAACACCACGTCAGAGGGAAAAAGGGGAGAATAAAACAGCATTTTTACAGCCACAGAACGTCTTTCTTCCTACAGAAACACACGCAGCATCCCTAAGGTCCACCACTGCCATGACTGCACCATTGTCCCTTCGGCCCAAGCCGAGATGGCCCAGGAGAGTAATTGATGTCTCTTTAATGAATGACGCCTTTGTGTGTGTGTACGTGGTGGCTGAACAGTGCTGCTTTATGTGGTCCTGACGTGGAAATCTCAATTACTGATGAAGGCCTTGAATTGCTTTTACAAAAAAAAAAACAAGGCAATTTTTTCTCCATCAAAATAAAAGCCCGATTGGTTCAAAAGTCACAATGTTCAGATTGGTTTTCTTGTCTCCAGAGCTTTGAACTGAACAAACAACACTGCATTATAAAGTAAGATCAATATACAGGTAAAAGAAAGTTAATGTAACAGAGATCAGAGGCTGGATCTAAGAAAATAAGCCATAAAGATCTGATACACACTCATACATTCCAGTTTGTTTTGACCACTATGACCAATGTGAACATGTACTTTTAGCTCCTCTGGAGAAAGATTTAAATCAGTTAATATGACAACAAAGTCTCTGATTGAGATGTTTGGTTCCATAGGTTTAAATGGCTCTGTTGAACAAAAAGCAATAAATAAATCTGTATTTTTTAAAAGTAAATCCCTGTAAATTAGGATGTTTTCTCTTTGTGGACTTGACCTCAGTCCTTCACATGTCTCAGCATTAACAGAACTGACCTTTTGTCCTCTGTACTGACCCACCCTGACTGTCTGTTACACGAAAGGACTGATCACCATTTAAACAAGAAAACCACTCAATAAAGCTTTTCATTGTTGCTGCTTCAGCCTAAATGTCACTTTTGAAAAGTTTTTCATTTAATATCTAAATAAAATTTACACAGTTTTTAACTTAGATGTTGTTTGCTTGTTTTAATCAGGATATTTGGGTTAAAAGACCAATTAGCATACATAGATAGATAAATTGTGACCAAATGTGAAATAAGGTGAACTTGCCCTTTAATGGATTAATGGATGTGCCCATGTTTAAAAGAGCAAACAAAGCCGCGTACATTATCAGAATTCACATAATCAGAGTGTGGGATCATTATTTTAGTCTTGGGAATGATGGCCAAGCACAAACATGAGAACAAGAGAAAAAAACTAACCAGATTAACTTTAAATTATCTGGTTAAATTAACTAACCAGATTATGGGCTTCATTCAAAAATTGCATATTTACATAATTTTCCTCTCTTACCCAAATAAAGACATATTTAGAGTTTAAATTTTGCTTCTTGAATTTGGAACTTGAGATGAGAGGCTAATGTTGCTAAGACTAAAAATCAATAGTCACCTAAACAGTCCAGTTGTTAACCTAAATCTGCTCATATCTCATTCAGATCTGACTACAGGCTTTTGGATGTGGTACAGGACACAGTGTGACTTGCAGCAAGATCCAACATTAGACCATAATAATCCTCCAGCAGAGGGCCAACAATCATCCACAGCAGTGCATTATGGGTTCTCTGTCTATAACAGCGTTACATTACCTACCAGGCCATCACAGTTGCTTATGGCCACCGATGTGTCTGGCATGTCCGTCACTTCTCCGGTGAACACGCAGTCTCCACGGATGCGCACCCTGGCCTTCTCCTGGTAGTCCTCATGCCACTCCAGGTGGGCTCCAGGGGCCACCAGCCTGTTATTGGCCTTCAGCCGCAGGTGCAGCTCCTTACCAAACACAGTGACATTAAAGAACACCTGCTGAGTGTCTCTCTCTCTCAGTCTCTCTCTTTCAGAGATGCTGCGGGCGACCCTTTTACCCTTTTCTGACCCACCGGTGGCTGAGAGAACGTGAGACACGTATCGACCTCGTGAGTCTGTGGTGAACGGAACAATCAGGCCATATTCACTCAGCTTCCCTGAGAGGTCAGCTGCAGGACAGAAACAGCACAAACATCAGGTCAAGGCCAAAACAAAACTGATTACACAACATCAATCAATGATCAACAGATAATTAATTAAGTCACAATAAGCAAAATGTATAACTGTTTCATTAAGAAAAGGTATTAACATTAAAAATTACTATAATTAATTAATGAATGCAATACAGAAATGACATCCTGAGAGCTAAGTAATGAACTTCAGGTAATGTTGGGTCATTAGGTACATGTATTCTGTGATTAATGGCCTTGCTAATTAATAAATGCACCACAGTTTTAACAGCTAAGCTCGCTGACAGAGTCTTCAAGCAATGCAAAAAGTACCTTTGATGACTAATATTATGTATGAAGATACATACATAATGAATCATACAAAGTGAATTCATGCATTCATCATCTTTACTCACTGGAAAAATGCTAAAATATGACAACTAGCTGGACTATGAGGATGCATAGCTGGAGAGCTGGATCAGTTAATACATGCATCTGAGGTTAATAGCTGAATTCATTAAAGAATGTGTCCTAAGTGTAACAACTATATTTAAAATGTCAAACAATACAAAACATACATCCTAAAATAAAGGAATTGATTAATAAATACATGCAGATTAAGATTAATAGTTGGATTAGTTAATAGATGCACATTAACAAGTGAATTGGATAATATATGCTTGTTAAGACTAACAGGTGGATTAATTAATAAATGCATGTTAAGTTTAACAGCTGCACTAATTAATATATTTACATTAAGATTAACAGCTGGATTAAATAATGTATGCACATTATAAATAACAGCTGGATTAATTAATACTTTCACATTAAGATTAACAGATGGATTAATTAATTTGTGCATGTTAAGATTAACAGCTTGATTTATATATTCACATTAAGATTAACAGCTGGATTAGTTAAATATGCTTATTAAGATTAACAGCTGCACTAAAGTTAAGAGCTGGATTAACTAATACTGTAAATGCATGTTAAGATTTAAAAGTGAGTTGATAGTCAGGTTAAATGTAGTGCGCCATACATCCAAGCAGGTAAAAATATTTTTTACTGGCTATTAATTAACAACTATTATTAATCAGTACAATAAAAGAGTGGTTGCAACAACGCATATTTATATAATTTGTAATAAACCACACTGACTAATTAAGATCTGGATGCAGTCAGACATGTCTGAGAAGTTTTGACAATGATGTTTTACAACATCTGGCTATTTAGGTGACCATTAATTTGTAGTGATTGTTAGCAATGTTAGCTTCCCTGCTCCAGCTCTATACTAAAAAAGCAACATTTGGTCGAACACGTCTTTGCTCATCAACATCTGGGGGTATGTGGAAGAATATGTAAATATGATTTCTATGTTAATCATCCCTTTTCCTCCACCTAATGCAGTACTGCTCTGTGAAATTAGCTTCCAGCGCTGTAACAAGGTCCTCTGCTGTTGCTTTAAAGTCTTGAACTTCACATTTCCCGGAAGTTTCCCATTTTTCCACATGCTGGGATCCAGACGTCCCATCCTCAGCTGAATCAGCTGTGGCTAAACACTCACAGCGCACACAAAAATGGCTTCAGACAGTGTACAGAACTGTTTTTCAGAAGTGAATCAATTCATGATGCAGTAATAGAATAATGCATTAATGAGTGAATGCTATGTTGTGTCCACCATCATTCAGTGGAGAAAAAAACATACTGATATTAGTGTTATTTAAGAGTAGCTGAGCTCATCAGTGTGTAAATGAGTAAATCAGGCCTTTAAAGCATGCAGCACCTGCAGGAAAGGTAAGAACAGTGTGCAGCTGTAATTCATGCATTATTTGAGTTAGTTGAATGTTTAGTTATGCAAATAAAGTGATTTTAACATTAAAAGCTGAACTGATTACTAAACCCTAAGCCTGTTACAGAAGGCAATATGTTGAAGTGCTGACCCAGCAATGTAAACAATGACCTCAGTCCTGAACAGCTGAGAAATGCAGGTCTGATGTCAGTTAATGAGCACTAGTGTTAAGAGCTGTAGTGATGCAGTATGTGATGGTCACAAGTTTGGAGGCTCTGCTGTGCTGCTCAAACGAAAGTTTATTTTTCCTTCACAGCTTCCATCCCAACTTGAACATATGTGTGTGTGTGTGTGTGTGTTCAGAATGTTTCAGCCGGCTCTGAAAGTTTCCCCCTTGCGCACAACATGCAAACTTTAATCTTACCGTGAGAGAGCGCCGCGTGCCTGTCACCGAGCAACAGCAGCGCGCCGGCGGCGCAGAGCAGCGCGAGAGACGCGGGCAGCATTGCGAGTTCAACGCGAGCAGCTGCGAAACTTTCCTCTCGTTCAGCGCGAGCCCGGCCGAGTCCCGGCGGCCTCGGATCATGAGGGAAGCTGGCGCGTGCGTGTGCGCGTGTGCGCGCGGGGAGAGCAGGACAGGCGCAGCACTGCTCGCTCGCGCACACAGGAGTACGCGCGCGCGTGCACACACACACACACACACACACACAGCTAACTTACTGCTCTAGAGTACTCAGAACTGACCAGAGAGACAGACAGAATCACAGACACACAGACAGGGGGCGCTGCTGAGTCACCCGGACAATAACGTGGCCCTAAGCTCAAAGGAGTTCAAAGGGTTAAAGACAGGAAAGAGTTGCATAATAATAATAATAATAATAATAATAATAATAATAATAATAATAATAATAACAATACTACTACTACTACTACTACTACTTCTAATACTACTACTAATAATAATAATAATTATTATTATTATTAATAGGCTATGAATATTATTATTAATATTGCTACTACTATTGGGGCAGTCATGGACTCTTGGTTAGGGACCCGTTCTTGTGACTGGGAGGTCGCCGGATCTACTGGACGTGACTGAAGTGCCCTAGAGCATAGCACCTAATGCCCAACTGCACCCCACGAACCCCACGTCAACCCGTAATCCACGATACGAGATCCCGTGAAGTCAGTGCAGGTCATCTAGGCCGCTGGA
>BRDA01013615.1:54025-71907 GCA_036984385.1 Crenuchus spilurus | reverse complement strand
GTGTGTGTGTGTGTGTGTGTGTGTGTGTGTGTGTGTGTGTGTGTGTGTGTGTGTGTGTGTGTGTGTGTGTGTGTGTGTGTGTGTGTAGGTCAAATTCCTCTAACTGTAAGCACATTGGTCAATGACTGTGCATTTTTAAAATCACTATTTTGGTTATTTATCATGATGTCACAAACTTTGGCATAATGATGGTATAATTATTACTCGATGGATCTCAAGAAAATGAAACATTGTGTTTTCAAGATCTCAAGGAAATTACTCTGCTATATCTGGAAAACAAAGTTTGTTATGTTGAGATAATTGCATAAATAACTTGAGATCTCAGGAAGTTAAACATTAACTTTTTAACTCAGGAAAACAGAGAACATTAATGCATGAATCCAGGGCTTCTGGAGCGATTGAATTAAATGTGTTCCAGGTTTAGTTTATGTGAACAGATGAAGTGAAGTAGCAGTGGAGAGCCCCCTACTGAAGACAGATACTCACTACACTCACTGTCCACTCTAAGCTCCACCTACCTTATGGTTCCATTAAAACTACACACTGTTGATCATCTGTTACACTGTTTATCAGTCCCTTCTTCCTCATTCATCACTAATCACCACAGGGTCACTGATGTCCAGATATTATTTGGGTGAACAATGGCACAGCAGTGACACTGATATGGTAGTATGATGCTAGTATGTGTGATGCTTGTACAAGTGCATCACACACAGCTAAATATTTTACACATCAGCTTCAATGCTGGACTGAGAGTGGACCACCATCCAAACATTTCCAGACCAAAGCAGCTCTGTGATCAGAAACAGACCACTGATGCAGGGATATAGGATGGCTAACAGATGGGCTACAGTCTCTAACTGAACACCAGCAAAGTAGAGCTAGAAGAGAGGGGTTTCAGATAAAGTGGCCAGTGGGTGGAAATACAACAGAAGTTTTCTCATAAAGTGGCCAGTAATTGCAGCTTCAAGAGAAGACTTTCTAATAAAGTGGCCAGTGGGTGGAGCTAGAAGAGAAGGGTTTCTGATAAAGTGGCTTCAGTTCTCTGCCCTTTAGTAAATGTGTCTGTGACTTTTGTTTACTGCTTTTCCATCATTTGTATGTTCAGTTTAAACCTTAAAACAGCTTGACGTTATCAGACATCCCGGCTTGAGCACTAAACTTAATGCATGGCCTTTAAATAGCATGATGACTCTATCCTGTGTTTAGAAGTAGATTCAGGTCAGTTTACCCTTTCTTGTCCTAGCAAACTGTGTTTTTATCCCCATTTCCTGGGTGACTCATTCCTCTTTGGTAGAGGTCAGAGCTGTGTGGATGTTTGGGGGGTTAAATCAGCTGCTACCACCTGCAAAGAGAGATCCAGGGGTTTAGCTTAGATTAGAGAAGAAAAGCACTGAGCTAATGTCTCACTTTTCAGGAGACAGATGAGTAATCCTACTGCATGGTGGGTTTTAGTCTTCAGGGCCATATAAAAAATATTTTAAGCCTTAGACATCTACAGTTAGCAATGTAGTTTTCAAAAGATTTGATTTACATTACAAAGTTATGTTTCAGGCTGTTATTTATCACACTTTACATTCACATGTGCAACAGATGTTCAATCAGTTCTTGTGGACGTTGCACAATTGTAGTGGCAAGCTACATGGTGATACAGATTCCAAAGCTGATCTCCCATCTCAACACATTCTCCTAGACAATAGTGAGATCAGATGGTAACACATACAACTCAGATACTCTGAAAAAGACTTCAGTAATGTCATGTGTCTCCTCTTGAGTGTTAGGATCTAAGTAAAATTGCACCCTGTGCTCAGATAATAACACTCATGTTTACTGTAGAGGAATCTCAAAGTGAACTCAACAATTTTTCATTGAAGACTAAGAGTCTTCTCAGTTTTAATGCTGTGAAAGACTACTATAATGCTCATCCAGACCAGAAATATATGTCTCCTTTTTGTCTTGTGCCATTTCTCTAAAGACATTAGGAGAATATCCAACAGTCTTCAATCATTAAAGAGCAACATTTGAGCAAAATAGTTTTTTTATGTACAGTAATGTAACGCATTTTCAAATCAATGGTGTATGAAGTCCCTGAGCAAAACACCTAACCTCCAACTGCTCCCTGGGTGCCGTGGATAAGCGCTGCCTCAGCTCAAGGCTTGTGTGGAAGCACACTGGTCAGTGATTGTGCACTTGCACTTTTTTGTTGTTGTTGCAATTTTACTATATTGTAAGAAGGCATGGTCACACAATCTTAGGCGAAAGATGCGCTACAGCCACACAAAACATTTGTGCTTAGGGTACATACATGCCTAGCACTGATACTGTAAATTAGTATTTAATAAAATAATATTTCATTCCGTTCCATATTCTGTTGAAGATTATAGCATATATAACAGAAGATTTAAGAGTAAATTAGTTGGTAGTCCTTTTGTCATCTGTAGCCTGTTTTCTTCAAACATCTGTGGCACCTTAGACTTTGGGCTAGTTTTAGGTTCTGACAGGCAGGTTTTAGACAGACTTTGGGCTGGATTTTTGTCTAAACCTGGCAACTCTGTGTGCTGCAGCTGTTCCTTACAGTTAGCCTGCCAGCTAATGCTTGCGTGTTTGGAAGTATTGGACTTGGTAGTGTTTGTACACAGACTTGTCTTGGTTTTGGCCATTGGTCTCTCCAAATTTACTTTCCTCTCTTGACCGAATCCAGCTACTGTTGAAAGGGTTCATTTTATGGAAAAAATACTTTTTCTGTATTTTTACACCTATACTTGGGTACATGAAGTGCCTACCAACCCACAAAAAAATTTAAATCCAGTCAGTTTTTGCTGGCTGTCTGGGTCTGAAAACATAAAACTGAATAACTGGTTCAGGATTAGGCTCCCTTTTTTGCACAAAAAGAGAATGTTTAGCCACAGCCCCACTGGTGTAACACCACATCCAAGTCTGAATGTCCAACTAATGTTGGCAAAAATATGATCTTGAGCTTTTATTTTCAAGTGAAATGTTAGCTTTGATGAGTAAAATTACATTTTATAATATGTTTGAGCTGCTGTGGTTTTTGTTTGTGTTCCTGATGTGCTATGTTGGCTGTGAAACAGTGAGGTAGGTTGCTTTCATAGACTGGATCTGTATCTCTAAAACCTTTTTATTTACTTCTTATTCATCAGTGTCTTACTCCAACTTTCCATTTCACCTTAAATGAGGCAGCAGTGATAAAGGGTGTCTAATTTGCTTCATTAACCAAATGACCGTGAATAACTTTAATACTAAAGAAGATATGGTGACAAAAATAGGATTAAATATCTCTGTGTGAAAAAGACTGATATGCATGATTAGAAGAAGTTATCACATTGATTACTTCATTGATCGTTTTTTAAAGTGTAAAGTGGAGTTAAACTGGTATATGTTTTTTCTCTTTGATCAATATGAATTGCCATTTAGTGTTTGTGTGTGACTTGAATCAACATTATGTTGTTATAACACTGTTAAGCACTGGGAGATAGAGTAAAGGGTGGTTGAGAGAGGCTGAGTTAGTGAACGAAGACACAGACAGTAACATCAGTGAGAACAAAGCAGTAAATAAAAAATAAAACTATGATTTTAATGTTGTGACTGTTTGGTGAACTTGTCTGTGAATCTGTTTGCTGCCTATGAGTTTCAGACCCGCCCTCTGTGCTGATTGGGTCAGCAATGTCTCATGTACATAAGCCTGTTTAATGTGTTTTTTAGACCTGTCTGGTGAATGACATGGTTTAAGAAGGCAGGTTTTATCTGAGTACAATCTCTTTGAGGTATTTTGACCAAAGCATGTGACAGACCCTCAGGCAAAATGTTAACTAAAGGTTAACAAGTTAAATGTGTATAATACGGGACCTTTAAAAAATATTTTTGTCTTTTAACAGCATGTGCTGACAACAGAGCCGGCGTTAAACAACTGACGTTTTAGTGCATTTAGTGCAGTTTCAACTAATGACTATCGGTAGGGGGCGGTGTATCCAAATGAGGAGGCAAGTTAACCAAATGAGGAGGTGAGCTGTCTACAACTTTGGTCCCTACTGCATAGACTGTACATCCAAATTTGACAAGACAGAGGCATAACTTAGGCTACATTTCTATACTAGAATGGAAGCAAATGGTTATTGTCTACCAGCCTATGTTCAAAGTCTCAACGCACCTTAAAGTTTCACTACATTGACTTTTCCAGGAAAAAGGAGTATCTATCTATCTGTCTATCTATCTACTATGACCTACCTTATACCACTGACCACAATGTAGCTAATATGGACTACAACCCTACCATTATCATTAGCATTATTACTACAATTAACCGCTCTTACTTGTATTGATACATTCTTGTTCACTACTGTCACTATATCAGTACACTACAACAGCATCACTGGATTGTATGATGGCTGTTTATCAATAACTTATAAGTAGTTGATCAGAGGAAGATATGGGTGCCCCCACCCCCTGGTTCCTCCCAAGGTTTATTCTTCCAGCTCTGATGGAGTTTTCCATGCCATAGGATCTACAAATTAATCAAAAGGTTAGAGAAATTGACTTGGGACCAAAAGGTTACTGGTACAATTTCTAAACTGGCAAAAGAACAATCCATGGTTAAAATGCCCTTGAGCAAGGCACCTAAACCCCAACTCGTATCCTCCTTGTAATTTGTGACAACCTGTCACTCATCAGTCATGTAGTGTGCCACAACCAGTAAAAGATTCCTAATAAAGTTGTGTAATGTGAAAAGTACAATGACCTGACAACTCTGAAAGTCATGTAGTGTGAATGTAGCCTAAGAGAATCAATAAAAAGTACCTCTTCTTCTACCATCATCTGTACTTCATCTTCCATTCTCTTCTGACGTTCTCAGTGTGATTAAACATGTATTGGACATGGTGTGCAGGTTATTTTTACCTCTACAAAATCAAACTTAGTGTGATTAGGCTTTAACAGCGATGACGTTCGAGATGAGTCACAGGTAACAGATGTATTAGCAACAATGGTGAAGGTAAACTGGCCTTCTGCACTGATGGTGCTTTGATTAATGCTGATAATCTATAGGATACAGCCAGTTTTCTCTCTTTTTCTCAGATGACATCACTTTCCTTTCCTGTGACCGGCAAAAAACAAAACAAATAGAGAGAGTTCACCTCCTCCATTAGTAGTAATCAATAGGGCAGGTCTGGATGCTTCCATTAGTGAAGCTCCACTCTTCTGAAAAATAGATTAAAGCTTGTCTCCTAATTACAGTTCTGCAGAGAAATGATTGGGATGCTGAGAATGCTTACTCCCTAATGCCTTTTTGCCTTTTTAGTTATGCTGCTTTGCGTCGTTGGTAGCTGAAACTGCTACAGTATTAGCAGTCATTATCCATCAGGACAGCTCTACTAATTAAACCTGTAACATGTTCATGATCCACATGAATGAGAATATGGAGGTGTATTGTACAGTTTCATACAGGCCCAACAACAAATGTTATGATTAGGATCCACTCCCATTTTTACACATTGAGCAGTATCATTACTATACTGCAATGCATCACAAAGGTGTTTGAGTCTGAGGTGGTACCTTACAGAGATCCCCTGCTGCCATATTCCATTATCCAACATGTGGAATGATGGGGGGACAATGTATACCCTGATCTTCTCATTTTTCCTATATTCTAATAAATATAAATATAAACCTCTCTCTTGTAGCTCCACCCACTATTTGCTTTATCAGAACTCTCTCTCTCTTGTAGCTCCATCCACTAACAACTTTATCAGAAACCCTTCTCTTGTAGCCCTACCCATTAATCATATTATCAGAAACTTCTATCTTGTACCTCCACCCACTATTCACTTTATCAGAAACCTCTCTCTTGAGCACCATTCACTAACAATTTTATCAGAAACCTCTCTCTTGAGCACCATTCACTAACAATTTGATCAGAAACCTCTCTCTTGTAGCTCCACCCACTAAACACTTTATCAAACTTTTCTGTTGGAGTTCCACCTTGCTGGTGCTCAGTTAGAGATTGTCGTTCATTTGTTGATACACATGTGTGTTAACCAACCTCTAGACGTTCAGTAAAAATCAGTTTCTGTCGACAGATCTGGTCTTGTCTGTATATGTTTGGGTGGTGGAACAAATTGGCCAAATTAACATTCATTGTGATGTTGCATATTATTTCAAGTGAATTGTTAGTAAATGAATAATGTAGTATTCTCTCCAGTTCCAAGGGACCCATCTGACCTCGAAAAGCATCAGGTCTAGCTTTAATTGCGAAGGTCAGTGCAAAATGTTTGCACTTTAGTCTGGTCAGTTTCCCAAAAGTGTTATTTCTGTTCTCACTGGACTTATTAGAGCTGTATCTGCAGACATGAACACAGCATTGAAATGAACTGAAATAAATCAAAAATGCTCATTTCATTTCACTTGAAAAAATAACTGCCTTTCGAAGAAGTCTAGATGACTTTAAAAATGATTTTATGAGCTGAAAACGTCAGGCTCTGGTCTGGGAATTGTGTAACTAAACTAATTTACGTTTCATAACTGCCACTGTAGTGGATGATTGATTCCTGTGGCTGGTATTAATGGGATGTGAAACAATAAGCAATGTATTCAGTTTGTTGGAAAGAGAATGGGAGAAATGTGAGGTTTTTTGCTATCTCTCTTGCATTCTGTCTTTATTTTGCAGTCCAGTCTCTCTACACAATCATATCAGAACTTTATGACCACCTAAATATTAGTGAGAATAGCCACAATTGATCCTCAACGCTTTCCTTATTACTCCTGTGTTCATTATAAAGTTTAACTGGTCCACTGTGGTGCATTAATTACTCTGTATCCTTTACCAGAGTCATCATCCCCCAGGGGCATGAATGACCTGTGGGGTGCAACGGTTACGCTATTGGAAGCACTCAATATACAAAAAGTCCATTCTCAGTACACCTTCACTAGAGCAACTCTAGAACATCTCACAAAGGTTGTGGTTTCTGGGATGTTACCACCCTTCACCTGGTACCCTATTATCATGCCCTTTTGGACATCAATAAGATCACATCTTTTGCCCATGACAATCATTTCACACTCTGCTACAACTGACTGGTTGTAGTATTGCTCAGCTGGACCCACCATCCTTCAAGACTCGTGGAAGACTATCATAAAGACTCTTCTCTGTCCTAGCACCCAGATGATGAAACAAACTGGCTAAGCTATTATTAAGCTATATTAAGCTAAGCAGAGTCAAATACAGACTCATCTCTTTGTTGAGCACTTAAGCAAGCATTAGTTTAAAACACTTATTGTAGTGCACTGTAATGCTCTTATATTGTGTATAATTGGATATTGTTCTTCCTTTCTAGGTATTAGTAATGGTGTTGTTCTAACAGTGACAGAACTGAAGAGTATTTTGGACTCTAACCTGTCTGTACTAGCTGAGATGATTCTCTTAATGGAAAAAAAACACTGTACATCATTCTGGATGAGAATGTCTGCCAAATGCTGTAAACTTAAAACTATAGCAGTATAGTCCCGCCCCTTTCACACTGAAATGTTTCAATTAGGCGATAGTGCAGCCAATCAGAGCTATAATATAAAAAATATAAGGATATAAAATGTAAACAGATTCTGAAGGTTTTCAATACATTAAAGAATAATCATCTTAAGTGACCCAAACAGGAAAAAATTAAGTACAAAAAAAAATAATAGGAGGAGAAATAAGAAGAAGGATGATGCAGTGATATTTTGAGTCTAAATATACACTGTAACAAACATACTGACTTTGGAATATTTTGTATAAGATGTGAAAAAGGTGATTTATTAAACACTCAATTCATTATTTCATAAAAGATAAAAAAAATCCTGCTGTGTCTTTAATCTTCAAACTTGAACTCAAACTCTCAAGAGTTACCACAGTAGCACAAAACTGTAATTACATCAAGATACACCACAAAGGAGAAGGTGGAGTAAGTGGTGGTTCATTAATGTTTAAAATAACAGGCACTCAAATCAGCCATTATGTACATAGCTGTTTAGGTGCAGTTGTGCTTGATTTCCTCTGTGGAAACTGAAGAACTTGTGGAAAAGGGGTGTAATAGGTCATTTTTAACCAAATAAATGTATCAACAACTAAATATGCTAATTTTTAGGTGATGATACATGTGGAGACTAATGGTCAGTACATTATCACAGAGATAAATGAGCTGAAATTTATTTCACATTTGAATTAAAGTAGTAAATGAAAATGTGCAGAAACTCAAATGGTGGCAAAGACAATAATCTGTCCTTTGATATTTGTAAATATGTAAATGTATGGAGTAAAAGGTAGCACATATAACATAAATGTCACATCACTGTGCATCTGACTATAAAGAAGCTGAACTTTGCAGGAGTGTACAGGAGGAAACGTTTTCAGCTGAAGTTGCTCTCTGTGCATGTGGCTGATTTACCTCTCAATGTGTCTTTGTGCAACGGCGTCTCTGCGTCCTTCTGAAGCTGTGGCTTAAATTTCAGCTCAGTCGGGATATTTCAGGATCTGGACAGCATTTCAAAGGCCAGCACCATCCACTGGGCCTTATCTACACTCAGCAACCTGATAGCTCTGTAATCACACATCCAGTCTACCATAGAGTACAACACATTCTACAGCAGAGAGCAGAGCAACCTAGGATATTACAAACACTAAGATTACAAACATGAAGAAGAAGAAGTAATGAAGGACCATATGAAGAAGAAAGAAAGAAAGAAAGAAAAGAAGAGGAAGAAGAAAAAGAAGTAGAGGAAGCAGAAGAGGGGAAAGAAAAAAGTAACAAGAACAGGAGTAGAAGATTACAAAAAGAAGAAAGAAGAATGAAATTATATATATATGTAGTGAAAAAAGTATTTGGTCAGCCACTGATTGTGCAAGTTCTCCTACTTAGAAAGATGAGAGAGGTCTGTAATTTTCATCATAGGTACACTTCAACTATGAGAGACAAATGAGAAAATAAATCCAGGAAATCACATTGTAGGATTTGTAAATAATTTATTTGTAAATTATGGTGGAAAATAAGTATTTGGTTAATAACAAAAGTTCAACTCAGTACTTTGTAAGATGGAAATGACAGAGGTTAAATGTTTCCTGTAAGTCTTCACCAGGTTTGCACACACTGTAGCTGGTATTTTGGCTCATTCCTCCATCCAAATCTCCTCTACAGCAGTGATGTTTTGGGGCTGTTACTGGGCAACACAAACTTTTAGCTCCCTTCACAAATTGTCTAGGCCACTCCAGGACCTTTACAGAGCCACTCCTTCACTGCCTGAACAGTGTATTTGGGATCATTTTCATGCTGGAAGGCCCAGCCACATTTCATGTTCAATGCTCTTACAGATGGAAGGACGTTTTGGCTTACAATCTCACGATACATGGCCCCGTTCATTCTTCCCTTAACATGGATCAGTCGTGCTGTCCTCTTTGCAGAAAAACAGCCCCAAACCATGATGTTTCCACCCCCATGCTTAACAGTAGGTATGGTGTTCTTGTGATGCAACTCAGCATTCTTTTTCCTCCAAACATGGCGAGTGGACTTGATTACCAAAAAGCTCTATTTTGGTCTCATCTGACCACATGACCTTCTCCCATGCCTCCTCTGGTCATTGGTGAACTTGAAATGGGCCTGGACATGTGCTGGCATGAGCAGGGTGACCTTGAATGCCCTGCATGATTTTGAACCAAGATGGCATAGTGTGTTACTAATGGTTCTCTTTGAGACTGTGGTCCCAGCTCTTTTCAGATCATTGATCAAGTCCTCCTGATTAGTTTGGGGCTGACTCCTGACCTTTCTCAGAATCATCCTTACCCCACGAAGTGAGATCTTGCATGGAGCCCCAGACAGTCATCTTGTGTTTCTTCCAGTTTCTAATAATTGTGCCAACAATTGTTGCCTTCTCACCAAGCTGCTTGCCTATTGTCCTGTAGCACATCCCAGCCTTGTGCAATTTTGTCCCTGTTGTCCTTAGAAAGCTCTTTGGAGTGTGATTGATTGAGAGTGTCGACAGTTGCCTTTTATAGATATAAGTTCAAACAGGTGCAATTAATACAAGTAATTAGTGCAGAATAGGAGGACTTCTTAAAGAAGAACTAACAGGTCTGTAAAAGCCAGAATTCTCGCTGGTTGTTTATTTTCCACCATAATTTACAAATAAATTCTTTAAAAATCCTACTATGTGATTTCCTGGATTCTTTTTTTAATTTGTCTCTCATAGTTGAAGTGTACCTATGATGAAAATTACAGACCTCTCTCGTCTTTCTAAGAAGGAGAACTTGCACAATCAGTGGCTGACCAAATACTTTTTTCCCCCACTGTATATAAGAGCAAGAGGAGGAAGAGAAAAATGATGAAGGAAAAGAACAGGTACAGGAAAAAGAAAGGTGATGAATAGAAGGAGGGCAAAGAATAAGAAGAAGGAGGGCAAAGAAGAATAGGTGGAGGAGAAAAGGAAGAAGAAGAAGAATATGAGGAGGAGGAAGAAGAATAGTGGGAGGAGGAGGAAGCAAATAACTGTAAAAAACTAAGTATAGATATATAATAAATTAGAGATTTATATATAATTGCTGACAGGTATATGGTCAAGCAAACCCCTGTGAACTTCTGGTCAGCTCATGGTTTACTGATTTTCATGTGCACATAGGTTAGAAAATAAAGATGTGATGTGTAGCGTACAGCTATGTATGTATGTCCAAAGACCTAAAGACCCAGACTGGATTCCAAGAATAAAGAAAACCAAGTCTAAGTAAAGCTTAATGTGAAGATGGCTGCACAATATAAAGCCTCTCTACAACACATAAAACTACCTTATAGGGCTACTTAGGTGACTATTCATTTCTGGTGTTAGTAACATTAGCTTTGCAGCTCAGTTTTAAACTAAAGAAACAAAATTTGGTCTCCAAACATGTCGCAGCTGATTGTCAACATCTGGGGTAAATGGAAATTTGTGTAAAAATGATTTTTGGGTGAGCCATTCTTTTAAGTTCATGCATATGATCACTCCTGCATGGTTTCAAAACTAGAGGCCATATGGGCATGATTACTCAGTTATTCTGTATTTCTTTAGTCCAGGGTGTACTCTCTTTCTCTTTCTCTCTCTCTCTCTCTGTGTGTGTGTGAATGCTGTGTTGACAGACCCCAGCTGTGCCTCCCTGCTCCACCGTCCCCCCAAACACACACACACAAAGTCCAACCCCATGCAATGACATCACAGAAAATGCCCCCCTCAAGGGGGTAACATGAGTAATGTTAAGCTCCAGACCACTTTTCCACAGTCAGAAAGCATGAGAGCCCAAAAGCCAAACCAACAGGACATGAGCCAAAACATGCAGGAGTAATTAAAGCGATAGTTTAGCCAAAAAGTCAAATTTACCCATTTCCCTCCTTATACCAGATAAAGTCAATCAAACTAGATGCTTGGTGTCTGAAGTTTGCTTCGTTACGTCTACACTGGAGTTAAAATGCTAATGTAGCAAATCATTATGGAAGCTCTCTCAATTAGCATGATGCTACCTCATACAAAAATCATAACACACAACCTAAATAAACATTCTACCCACTAGAATAAGAGATGTTTATAAACAACCTCAATAAACACTATTAAAAACCAGAATAGGTGATATCGGTCCATAAACAACCTAAATAAACACCATTAAAACTAGGACACATTAATCCATATACAACCTCTATAAACACAATCACTAGAATAGGAGATATTGGTCCATAAACAACACTGATAAAGACTCTGTGCACTAGTACAGGAGATACTGGTCCATAAACACTAGGAGATATTAGTCTATAAACAAACAAACAATCTCAATTAGTATTACTAACATTACACTTATATAGCGCCTTTCTTGATACCCAAGGACGCTTTACAATCGACACACTCCATTTACACACACACAGGTGAGAAGAGCCAGCCAGTTGTGCACAGCATACTCTCAACTGGAAGCGACCATCCACCTGGAGAACTGCATCAAGCACTAGGGGTATCACCCTGGGCAGAGTGCCAACCATATCTGGGCATACATACTGTACATACACAAACCAGGGTATTTTTTTTAGAGGAGCCAATTCACCTGATCTCCATGTTTTTGGACTGTGGGAGGAAACTAGTCTCCGGAGGAAACCCATGCAGACATAGGGAGAACATGGAAACTCTGTTCAGATAGGGACTCGAACCAAAGACCTCAGCGCTGAGAGGCAAACGTGCTAACCACTAACTACTGTGCTGCCGGCCAAAACACTGTTTACCCATGCCACACGTCAATAAACACTATTAATTACTAGGAGATATTAGTCCATAAAACACCACATACTAGAATAGTATACAGTGGTGCTTGAAAGTTTGTGAATCCTTTAGAATTTTCTATATTTCTGCATAAATATGACCTAAAACATCATTAGAAGTCCTAAATGTTAATAAAGAGAACCCAGACAAAAATGAGATAAAAATATTATACTTGGTCATTTATTTATTGAGGAAAATGATCCAATATGACATTTATGAGTGGCAAAAGTATGTGAATTCATCTGAATGTGTAATTAGAATCAAGTGTTTTCAATCAATGGAATGACTGATCAGGTGTGAGTGGGCACCCTGTTTTATTTAAAGAACAGGTATCTATCAAAGTCAGCTCTTCACAATGTTTGTTGAAGCGTATCATGACAGAAATAGAGAAAATTCTAAAGGGTTCACAAACCTTCAAGCACCACTGTGTGTTAGTCAATAGAACACATTTTAAACAACCCCAATAAACAATAAACACTAGGAGATATTTGTTCATAAACAACTTCATATACCACATTACCAGCAGAGATGGAGGATGAAAACTATAATAGAGCAGCAATGCAGCACACAAAGCCTACTGTTTGTTGCAGTTTGCAATTTAGCTCATACTATTGTCAGGAGAAGGAGATGCCTCTGAGTGAAATGACTAATTGAAATAAACAAACAGGAATTATTTTCAGCATATCATTTATAATGGGAAAAAACCCCACTGAATATAAAACTACAGTAATGCTGGACCACACACTTTGTTTCTTGGACGCAGACTCATACATTCATGTTTCTCTCCTTGGTGTGCTGAAAAGTTTTAAATCAGAAATCACAAGTGGGCTGTCCACTTCCGATCCAAAATCAGCATTGGGAAAGTCCAGCTCTAAAGATGAGAAATTGCCAGTTCAGTTTAGAGTTCAACCACCTATGGAAGCGCAAAAACTTGCATGGAAAAAAAATTATGAAGTGAGATGTGTGGAAACATCCTCCATTTTATTCCGTTTTTATGAGGGAATCGCTGAGTGCTGAGTTACTACTCTGCAGAAGTCATTGTGTTCTTTTCCACTACATTCACTTCCATTTAAAACACACACACACAAGTGAAGATGAGAGTTTAGCAACCGTATTTAATAGAGAGTGCAAAAACCATCTCATTTGAAAATACTGTCTGCTCATTTACAAAACAATACATACTACAACAGTGGTTTCTTCAGGGATCTATTCTCCAATAATAATAATAATAATAATAATAATAATAACAACAATAATCACTATTATTAAAAGCAACTGAATCAGGATTAATAAACTATACAAGCTAGAACAGATATGTTAAAAACTGGAATAAAAATATGAACGGAAACTCCTATCTGTGGAACAGCAATGGCAAGAGAAAAAAAACCCACACATTTAACCATTTAAACACAAACATGATAAATGTGTTCGTTAACAAAGACATGAAAGTAATACTGCTATTCTGTTGACTAAAGTCATCAATGCCTTGAGCATGTGGAATATCTCACTACTGAAGGAATTCACACAGATGTGACTGATTTAAGCTCTTGTGCATGATTCTCTGTAGATCTGGGTTAAGGAGGCTAATGCTAACTGAGTGAGCATCCAAATAAACCCTTAAAGCAGTAGATGTATGAAAAATATTACATTTTCAGCTTCTCTCTGCTCAGCAAACACATTTGTGTATTTACTTTTACACTGGAGCTATTGTAGCTTTCAAATAATGGAAGTTTATGGAAGCTATTTAGCATTATGCTATGTGCAAGCCTAAATCATTACAGTTGCCTGAAACTGTGTTGAGGGTTGTTTGGTAATCTCAAAAAGACTTGATTATGTGGTTTCTGACAGTGTACAATATGCTGTTATTTATAAACACAGATTAAAGTACATTACCATGGACAAAACTGTTTAATGCCAGTGACATGCAATTAGCATCATGCTAATTAGCTTCTTTTACTTGTTGCTACATTATCTTTGCAACTCCATTATAAAACAAAGGAAACTTTAGAGACAGACTGAGTACATTTGAGGTAAGGGTGATCACTAAGATTATTAACTGAATAATAACATTTAAATGTACAGTTTAAGATGATAAACAGCTGTGGCAGGTGTTAAACAATGTTCAGAATGAAAGCACTAAAAAGACATAAAAACAAAAACAGTCTAATAACAACAAAGAAATTAAAAGCACACTGAGTACTGAAACTAAAATGGCTTTGAATGCACAGTGAACAAAGAAATGCACAGCATCTTCAGATAGTTTTTTTTTTTTTGTCACAGTGCAGCTCAGCTTTCTCTCCATCAGGTTCTCTCTCTCTCTCTCACTCTCAGATGAGTTCTCCTCTGAATGGAAGATTCTGGTTGTTTTGTTCTTGCCAGCGGAAGCGTAGGCGAGCGAGAGTCGAGTCTTTCAGGTTCTCAAACTCTGAGAAGCCCAGCTGGTTCAGCAGATCATAAACTCCAGCCCTTGCTGCCACCTAAGCATAAAACAGAGAAACACACATACAAACAATAATTAGTACAAGAAACATTTAAAATTGACATGTTTACAGTGGCCAGAGCACAGTACTGAAAACATTTTATAAATAATTTAGGATCAAGCTTTTAAGTGAAGTACATGCGAATTTCCAGACAAGTTAGTGACACTTTCGAAAAATACAATAAGAACTGATAACTGTAATTTGTTAAGGCCCTTAAAAAGGGACAAAAAAGATGTTCAATGACAAACTTAATTATATTTGATAAACATATTTAGGAACTGATGCTGCAACACAAAAAAGTTAAGACAGGCTGGCTGTGTCACTTCACATTTTCCTTTAATTATACTTGTTAGTCATTTGAGAACTGAAGATACTAATTATTGCAGTTTTGTAAGATAAATTTTTGCTCATTCTTGCTGTATACAAAACTTGAGCTACTCAACAGTCTGTGGCCCCCCATGGTTGATTATTCTCTTCATGATGTTCCTGACATTTTCAATAGGAGACTGCAGACAGGCCAGACAAGCACATGCACTCTGTACCTATGAAGCAGAACGAGGCCTGTCACTGTCCTGCTGAGTTCCTGGGAAAATACTTCATCTTGATGGCACCATATGTCCAAAATACCAATATAAGTCTCTGTATCAATGGTACCTTCACATATATGCAGCTCAGCCTGTGATGAACCCCAATGCAATCACAGCTTGGTGACATCCTGGATAATATTTTTCATTACTGGCGTGTAGAATCCTTTCTCAGTTTTTCTCAAAAAGAAGTTGAAATGTGGACTCATCTGAGTACAGAACATCTCTTTTAATCTCTTATGGCCTAGATAACTCAATAGCATTTCTGCAGAAAACCGATACATGACTTCCTCTTTGTATAATACAGTTTGAGGGTTCATTTCTTGATGCTGTGGTGGACTGTGTTAAGAGACAATGATTTTACAAAGTACTCTCAAGCCAATGTGACCATGATAGCATGACAGTTTCTCAAACAGTCCCTCTAAGGGCTCAATGGTCACACATATTAGGAAGCATTTTCCTCTTTTGGCCTTTATTTACCATGTTTTCCCCTGACTCCTTGAACCTTTTCATTATATTATGAATTATAGATGGTGAAAGACCTAAATCCTTTTATACCCAATCTTGATCATCTCACTCCGTTCCTAGTTAAACTGCTCATTGTGGAATTAGTACAGTGTTACTTGTCTTATTTTGCCTCTGTCCAGACTATTTACTTATTTATATTTTTTTGGAATGTGCTGCAAGAATCAATTTCTAAATTTGTTTAACAAAATGAATTAAATTTGTCATTGAAATCACTGAACCTTTTTTTGTCTTTCTCTCTATTAAATAAAGTTTCAAGTGAATTAACAAATTATAGATTTCAGTTTTTATTGCATGTTGAAGATTAGACTTCACACTTGCACTTCAGAAACTCAGACTTAATTCAGATCAGAAACTCAGAACGTAACACTTAATTCAGGCTCATACATCAAAGATCTGACTCAGTCTTACACTTCAAAGAGTCAAAAAACATTTAACTAATGTCCAGCACTCTCTGGGAGCATCTGACTATTAACCATTAACCCATCCTGTAGAATCCAGGAGAGAAGGTGTTAAATTAGGCCACACACACACACCCATACATCCTCTACTCCATTTTGGTGTCTGATCACACACCTCCTAACTTTAATAACAGGGATCACATACAGCAACCTACACCACACACTTAACCAGTTCTCAACAGAGATGGAGAGAAAAATACAGAGACACAGATACACAGAGAGAGATGCAGACAGAAACATTCATATTATATATCACATTGTATGATTTTTAAATAATTAATTTGCATTTTATTGCATGGAATAAGTATTTGACAATAGAAATACTGAACTTAATATTTGGTACAGAAACTTTTGTTTGCAATTACAGAGGTCAGACGTTTCCTGTAGTTCTAGACCAAGTTTGCACTGCAGCAGGGATTTTGGCCACTCCTTCATACAGATCTTCTCCAGATCTTTCAGGTGTCAGGGCTGTCGCTGGGCAACATTGAATTTAAGCTCCCTCCAAATATTATCTAATGGGTTCAGGTCTGAAGACTGGCTAGGCCACTCCAGGACCTTGAAATGCTTCTTACAGTGCCAGTCCTTAGTTGACCTGGCTGTGCGTTTCGGGGCATTGTCATGCTAGAAGACCCAGCCACGACCCATCTTCAATGCCCTTACTGAGGGAAGGAGGTTGTTGGGCAAAATCTTGCGATACATGACCCCATCCATCCTCCCTTCAATACGGTGCAGTTATTCTGTCCCCTTTACAGAAAAGCACCCCCAAAGTGTGATGTTTCCACCCCTATGCTTCACAGTTGGGATAGTGTTCTTGGGGTTGTACTCATTCTTCTTTCTCCAAACACAGCAATTAGAGTTGATACCAAAATGCTAAATTTTGGTCTCATATGACCACATGACCTTCTCCCATGCCTCCTCTGGATCATCCAGGTGGTCACTGGCGAACTTCAAACAGACTTTGACATGTGCTGGCGTGAGCAGGGGGACATTGCACACCATGCAGGATTTTAAATAATGACAGTGTAGTGTGTTACTAATGGTCCTCTTTGAGACTGGTCCCAGCTCTCTTCAGGTCATTGACCAGGTCCTCATATGTAGCTCTTGGCTGACTCCTGATCTTTCTCAGAATCATCCTTACCCCACAAGGTGAGATCTTGCATGGAGCCCCAGACCAAGGAAGGTTGACAGTGTTGTTGTGTTTATTTCATTTTGTAATTGTGCCAACATAAGTTGCCTTCTCACAAGCTGCTTGCCTATTGACCTGTAGGTGGGAAAACTTGCAAAATTGGCAGTGTATCAAATATTTATTTTCCCCACTATGTATTATATTTAATGTTTCTCTCTGCATTTCTCTGAGCGGGGTAGGTGGGTACAGGGGTAGGTGGGTAGAGGGGTAGGGGGGGAGAGAGAGAGAGAGAGAGAGAGAGACAGAGAGAGAGAGAGATCACGAGGTGAGTGACGACACGAGTGACGCACTTCCGGTTCCTACAGTTTCGCGCGCTTAGCTTGTTTACGTTTAGCTGGTTTAC
>BRDA01013615.1:30679-40794 GCA_036984385.1 Crenuchus spilurus | reverse complement strand
ATTTGTAATAGCGCTTCGTTAATGTTTTTTGCGTTTTGTGATTTGTAATAGCGCTTTATTAATGTTGTTGTGGTTTGCACTTCAGGGCCACCGTACTCTGGGGTCTGGGGGTATTTCGGACAGTCTGATGTAGTTTGACTGACATGCCATCAATTTTTTACAAATTGCACCCATCTACAATTATTTTTCCCCCAAAGTGTTACACAGGCTTTTGTTCAGCACAAACTCAACAACAACAGTGTCAAAACAGTAAGAGTGTCAAATATCTATTTGTTTTATTAAATCTGCTCTAAACTTTCCAAAAACCTATTTTCAGATAGGCTGATATATTGTGGAAAAAACACACTCTAAACATTTCTAGCCTAGAAATTTTATGTGATTTTATTTGTAAAGCTTAACATTTATGACTCATTCATTGGTTCCTAGACCGAATATTTCTGAGACAGGTGTGAACGCTCAGGTGAGAAGTCTTTTGTTCATGTTCACCTCAGGTGAGAGCTCTTTGATCAATGGCTGTTATTCCACCAATGTTATATCCGGAATTACCATGCCATTATCATATGAATGACAGGTTACATCATTTGGTGGGAAAATAAAGCGTAGCTGTCTGATTCGCTCTCACAAATGTGTCTCTGCTTATTTAAGCTTCTCTCACAAATATCTAAAAATATATTTAGATTCAAGCGATCGATCGATAGATAGATTGATAGATTTTTTTTTTTTATTTAGACCTTTTAAAGTTGCCAGGGTATATTTCATTTTGTTTCTAGGATAAAATCAAAAAATTTATATAAAGAATTATATAAGTATTTTTTGGAGAACTTTACATAATATGCCACTGGGTGGGACAGCTGACACCAGAGGGTTAAATATACAGGGCCTCATTCACCAACCATTCTTAAGAAATGTCTTACGCACTCTTCACAAAGATTCTGACATTCACCAGTGCTTTCTTATTTGGGATTCAGTAACAGCAGAATCTACACCCACTCACCAGCACACTTATGTCTATCAGTGCTGAGATGTTTGTGCAAAAACAATTGGTTAAGGAGTTTTCTTCAATTGTTTAATATAATAGGATTTACACTACATTACTATTTAAGAACACCTGTTCAGAACAGGTTATAAAGAAAATACAGTAAGGGTTTTTTACAGCTCCCATCTGCTCTCGCTGTGATTTTAGAGGAGGACAGAATGTGCTCAGATCTGATCAGAAAGAATGGCAACATTCAGAACACTTTTCCTCTGGGAGATCTAGATCACACCAGATGTCGAACTACAGAAACGTGGAGTGTCCTGCAGAAACCATTCACATTATTTTGAAGGCTGGGACATGTTTCATTAAAAATATATATACATTTTCTTGTTATTTTGGGGTACAGAGCATTGGGTGAAGGAGTTTGTTATTTAAAAAAGCTCTCAGCATGTCATCCTGAATCCTACACCATACTAGTCTGAGAGCGCTTCTATTAAACAAATATATTTGCAATGCAGCTATTCAAATGAAATATTGACCAGATTTTGGTTGTAACTTATACATAATCATAATATTATAGTCCAGGAAAAAGCTTATGTAATAACGTCAAATGGCACAGAAAAAAATATTGAGAATGCCAACTGAAACTTATTTAATATTTGTTACGTTCAGTGTGCTGTACGTATTTATGCTTTCCCATTTCACCCATATCCAGCATAACAGTTACTAGTACCGAATATTCACTGCCCATCAAGTACACCCCACCCCACATACACTGTAATGATATAATCAATGTTATTCCCTGTTATTCTGACATAATGTTTGGGCTCACTGGTGTGCACATTAACAGAAACATACATGCCCTTGTGTGTCCAATAATGAATGACGTCAGTTACAGACCCGACCCACAAACCCAGTAACACAACACACACACACACCCCAGGACACACTTTCCTGTTATTACACAACAGACTCTAAGGGCACACAGACGGGATGAAAAGCCTCTTTCAGTGTGAAGTTCTGTTTGACGGTTTAAAGTGAAGTGAAAGCCTACAGTATTACAGGCTGGGATATCCTAGTGTGAATGAATTAAATTAAATCAGTTACTGTAGAAACTCTGTTGAAGTTGAGTATCGCCATCTGCAGGACAGCAGATGAACTGCAGCAGAGACCACAGCAAAACTGGACCCTTTAATTTAATCTACATTAATAATTAAATAATGATAGCAATATTAATAAAGAGTTTTTCTAGCATCCTATTTTTAAGGCTGCATGCCAAAGTAACCTATTAATTGTTAATGTATTAATCATTATTAATAATCTCAGTGCTACTTTCCAAATACCTTTATGAGAGTTAAATTATCCTAATAATTAATTATACTTGAATTAAGCATTTTTTGCATTTGTTGGTTACGTCGAGTGGTTAATAAGTACTTTGTTGGTCTATTTTTAATATTTGGTTTTAGCTACCAAAATCAGTCCAGCAGTCACTTCTTCACAACCATTTCCATCCCTTAAAATGAGTCAGGCTATACTTTGTTATTAAACTAAGGATGTTTTCATATTTTGAACTTCTAGGCCGTGTTCAGACTGCTAATCCAAATTCAATTTTGACATATCTAGACCGTATCCACATGACATTTTTGCTAATTGGATCCCAACCACATTTGGAGGCGGTTTGAAATGCAGTTACAATCGCATTTGTACAAATCCGTCTCAGTCTGGCAGCTCAAATTGGATTGCCTTTCACATCACTCACGACACAACAAAAAATGAACACATCAAATCAGGAGTGATAGAAGTTTGCAGATGAAGCCACCAATGACTACAGCACACAAGACTGCAGTGTATACCAGCCTCTCCAGTCACTGAATCTGTCTGTTTACTGTGAAGTAAAGCAGTTTGACAAGGCGACTGTTTAGAAGTTGAGATGATGCACCTCCATCTTTGCAGCTTCTGCGTAGCATGGCTATGTAGCCTGTTTCATTATTTCAACCCAAACAGAGAGGTTTGTGATCTCCAGACACACAAATCTAATCTGATCACTTGTAAATAACATCATACACAGTCTCAAAACATACCCATGAAGTAAACTGGGCATTCTGCTGGTGGAGTTTAACCTGGAATATTACACAGAGAATGTGAATATTTGCCGTCTCTGCTCCATGTTAATGTGCTTAGATATATACATTAGTCCAGAATACAGGACCTTCTTCCTGTATTTACATTTTTACACTGACTTCAGACACATATAAGTGTACGTTCTCATGATTTGGTGTGAAGTATTTTGGTGCGCTTGGATTCTTTGTTTTGAAAATAATCAGGCTCAAGGGGAACACCCACAAACTCATGTTTTTTGGACTAGAGGAAATTATCGGTGTGTCAAAATGCCCAAATATATTTACATAAGCTCTGCTGTCCTGTACTGCACCTCATTCAAAAAGTAGCCTAGACTGAAACACTCCTTATAACTTCAGCTTGAATGGGTGGGACTAAACTGATGCAGGATGAATGGGCCAAGGTCAACTGCAATGGGATGAATAAGTAGAGCTAAAGTAGACTGAAAGAACGGAGTTAAACTGCTGGAGCCTTGAAAGTGGCATCCAAACTGTTGACTGGTTTTATGCAAACCGGCTCCCGACATCATTGCTTTTTTATAGCTTAGTGTAGACAGAGAAGTGAATGGCGTGTTTTGAGACATTTCACTGAAAACATTATGTATTAAACAGTGAAAAAGATAAAGAATGCAGCAGAGGCATGCTGGAGTAACTAAGGTTAAGCAGGTATCCTCTACCTGTCTGTAGGTGCTGATGATGATCTCTCTGAGGTGGTAATGCATCGGCGTCATTGTTTCACTAACAGAGTCCAGAGCCATGTCCACCTCCTTCTTCATCCTGTGACCATCAGGGAGAATCCTGACCAGCTTCATCACCACCTAGAGAGAGCAGAAGAGAAAAAGAGTGAAAGAGAGATGGATACCTGGAATAGTTTAAGCAAATATTTGGTGGAAAATCTAATTGACAATTTTCCCAAATAACTGTGAAATTCAGTTTTTATAGTTCACAGCAATCCAGACTGTAGTCTTCTCTGGGGTTCTTTATGGAAATTAAAGCAGGACAGGAAAAATACTGAAGCTTTTGAACTCTGGTGTTGGAGAAGACTTTTGAGAGGGCCGGGAACATCAACTATAACAAATAAATGGATCCTTGAGCAAATCAAATCTCACCTTTCACTAGAAGCACAAATAATAATTTTGGACACATTATGAGAAGAAAAAGTTCACTTGAGAAGACAGTTATTCTGGAACAGCCGAAGGTAAAAGAGGATAAGGACCATCAACAAAATGGATGGATACAATCTGAGGAATTATGAATAAGCCATTAAGATACTTGAAGACCCAAATAGAAGATAGGATGTTCTGGAGAAACAATGCCCATTTGGTCAACAGGAGTCGGAATCAACTTGATGGCACATGTAATAACATGAAGAAGAATAAGAAAAAGAAAAAGAAGTAGATTGATAAATGGGGGAGGAGGAGAAAGAGGAGCAGAAGGGAAGAAGAAGAAAGGAAGGAAGGAGGAAGAAGAAAGAGGACAATGTGGAGCCTGAGGGAGGAGGAGGATGAGGAGCAAGAGGGAAGATGGAGGCGGAAAGAAGAAGAAGAAGAAGAAGAAGGACTATGAGAGAACAAGAAGAAGAAGAAGGACTATGAGAGAACAAGAAGAAGAAGAAGGACTATGAGAGAACAAGAAGAAGAAGGAGGACTATGAGAGAACAAGAAGAAGAAGGAGGACTATGAGAGAACAAGAAGAAGAAGGAGGACTATGAGAGAACAAGAAGAAGGAGGACTATGAGAGAACAAGAAGAAGGAGGACTATGAGAGAACAAGAAGGAGGAGGACTATGAGAGAAGAAGAAGAAGGAGGACTATGAGAGAAGAAGAAGAAGAAGAAGGACTATGAGAGAAGAAGAAGAAGGACTATGAGAGAAGAAGAAGAAGAAGAAGGACTATGAGAGAAGAAGAAGAAGAAGGACTATGAGAGAAGAAGAAGAAGAAGAGAAAGAAGAAGGGGAAGAAGAGAAAGAAGAAGGGGAAGAAGTGGGGAAGGATGAGGATGAGGAAGAGGAGCAGAAGAAGGAGAGGAGCATGAGAGAAGATGAAGAGGAAGAACAAACACTGACAACACACTGACTATTCTGTTAGACCTTAATTAAGGTCTGGATGTGGATGAAGAGGTGTTTAGGTGTGTTAAAAAAAAAAAAACTGGGTGACTATTGAGTTCTAGTGTTTGTCTCAAAGTTTCAGTTCAAAAATAAAGAAGGAAAATTTCAACTGCACACATGTTGGTTCAACAATTACATCTGGAGTAAATGAGAAGCTGTTCCAGCTGAGCACTCGAGTGTGTGTGCGGTCACTCTGTGCCTCAGTAAAAAGGTCAGTGTACCAACATACATCACAACTGACCTACATTACCGAGTACAGGCCAATCCGGGTACTGTGTGTAATGGTATATCCTGACTAAACTATGTCAAATCCATGAAGCCCCCTGGTCACACCACAACACAGAGGTCGCGGGTCACATGACTCAGGTCACCTGACTCAGGTCATGCACAAAGGAAAACTGGGACATATGTTACTTAACTCTGCACTTAACATAATTATTTATCATATTTTCATCTTCACTGCTTATTTGAAATAAACTCTTTGGTGTAAACATTATTTCAAAGTCTCAAAATGTCCAATTATGTGCATAGAACCAAAAACATGTGTTAAACATATATTTGTGATCTCACAAAAACTAAGAGTGAAAAAAAATTGTGTTCATAATTTAATTCAAAAAGGTTTCATTTCAAGCCTTTTTGTTTTAATGTTGATACTGCTTGAATAGTAATTTACTCAAACTCCAAATTAAATATTCTAATAATCTGAGATTCTGTATTTCAGATTTTTATGAGCCATAAAATATTCTGATTAGCATTAATCAAAGAAAAATGGTTTGAAATGTCATTTTACATGTAATTAAGATATATGACAGTTTACTTATATGAATTAAATTATGAACACAAAATAATTTTTCACAATATTCTAATTTTAAACTTCTTTATCTATTTTTTAATGTGACATGGTATATCCTATTTCACATACATGAATTTAGCTCCTCTTCTCAATGTATTTACTGAATTATATTAATGTTTTGGAAAACAAAACTACATTTAAATGATTTCCTGTTAAAAGTTAAGGCACATTCAGTATTGCATGCTTTTTTACATTCAGAAAAATAAACGGAAACTGCAGTTGCATTTTTGTAACATTAGGTCACAGAAATGTTATGAAAACAATAAAACATAAAAATAAATGTGTAGTAAACCAGACCTTAATTAAGATCTGGATGAGGTTTGAGTGGGTTTAGAGAAGGTTTGGTCATGTACTATCTTGTGCTTGTATGTGCTAAATTATGAAGCTAATTTTGGACTTCAAACAGTCTTGGATGAGTAATTCATCTTGATGGAAGCAAAAGTTTCAATTGTTTTTTGACTACTTTCCAAAAACAAATCCCAGAAAAGTTTTCTTTATTTTCTTTAGAAATGACACCATGCAGTGTTCCATCAACTAGATTCCACAGCTGTTGTTATGTCATTTATCTGTTATGCTAAATAAGTTCATCCCACAAAGTGCTTAAAGAAAGCAGAGATGCAAAAACAACTAAAACGGACTCTGAAGAGTCTGAAGATTTAAATGGTTTTTTTGATAGTATATGGTGAGGAACAGCTCTGCATGAAAAGCTTTCTAGAAAAGAAAAAAAAACCATTTCATTTTATATGTAATTTGTATCACTATTGGACCGTATGAAAGTAAGCCTTATTTTGAAGTAAGAAAACAAATGGCAACCTTGATAAGCGGATCTTTTTTCCCCATGTTTAAGGAACATTAAAGCAGGATTTTATATGAAATACATAATTTATTATGTTGTATGTGATAAAGCACTGAATAAATGTTACCTCAAATTCTCCTTTGGTGTATTTAGCATCAGGAACGCTGACGATCTCCTCTTCTCCAAACTCTGGGAACCCCTGCAGAACAAGGTAACTTTCTTTAGTGTCTAAATGAACCTTTAAGAGCAAAGAAAATGAAAAGTACACTATTATCTAAACTTTATCTGCAGTACAGAAAAAGAGGCAACACTAACACATTTCTTACTTTGATTAACTGCTCTGATATGTAGTCATAGGTTTCAAAATGACTATATATAGTATATATACACAGTACCAGTCAAAAATCTGGACATTCATTATTTAAAAATGGTCTGCATTGTAGATTAGTACTGAAGTCATCCAAACTATGAAGAAATGCATATGTAATTATTTAGTAAATGATAAAGTGTTAAACAAATCAGAATACATGTTATATTTTACATTCTTCAAAGTTGGCATCTCTTGCTTTCAGTTAACAGCTGTACCTTCACAAGAGTTCATGACTTGCATTTCTTCCCCTCTTAATGTGTTTGAGACAATCAGTTGTGTGTTCACTTTGAAGAATTTAAAATCTAAAACATATTTTGGTTTGTTTAACATTTTTAAGTTTACTACATAATTCCTTATGTGTTTCTTCATAGTCTGGATGACTTCAGAACTAATTTATAAATGTAGGAAACAAAATAAAACAATAAGAACATTGAATGAGAAGGTGTGTCAAAAATGTTGGTATTGTATATACAGTAATTTTCAAACCAAAAGAGGGAGAAATTACTTTTGACTACCAAATTCTATCTAATTTCTGAGACATTATGTTCCAAAAGTTTTAAGACAATTTTGGACTAAAACATTTTTTTTAATGCATTCACAAAGGATGGGTATACATATATGCATTGTAAGGCAAAATAGTGCACAAAGAATGCTTATTTTTTTAAATGTATCATTATTTCACAATTATCAACATTATATATAAAACTCATAACACATTAGGATGTACACTGGTGTTTTTTTTATTAAACATCTAAATTAAATGGCTATATTTGTGTGGTGGACATTATAATATCTGGTTCCTAGTATTCAATTATGTCAAAAAATGCCATCACCATATTGGTAGGCCAGCTGCAACTCTGTTCTGATAGTGAGTCTGTGACCACTAACTGTGAGCACAATATGCAACATCCTAGTGCTATAGCTAGAGTTTGTGAACCGTTTTACATGTGTAAAGTGATATATTTCAAGACTTTGTTGTAATGTTGAAACTTTGTCAATAGCAATTTACTCAAAATCCAAATGAAATATTACAATCTGATATTCTGGATTTCTGATTTTCATAAGTTTTTTATTTTTAGATGCACTCGTGCATCTCGTTCGTTAAGAGTTTTTAGACTGAAGCTGTTACTGACACACAATAGTCACTAGATGGCGCTGCTGACGTAAAGCAGGTAGTTTGGTCATAATGTTCAAAAGGGAGAGGAAGTGTTTTCTTATTTACCTTTAGCAGAGGTGAGTACAGCAGCCAACAAATGAATTTAAGTAACAACCACATATGAGTATTAGTTAACTCATTTTATTATTATTATTATTATTGTTGTTGTTGTTGTTGTTGTGTTTATAAGCTCCCTGGTCTGCTCTCACTTTGTTTTCCTTTTTCTGCTGTTATACTGGAGCAGAAAAAATGCTTTGACTGCCTTTGCTGGATGGTTATGGCAACAAAAATAAATGCAAATGATAAAAATAATATAAATAATTAAAACAAGTTTAAAAAAAGACTGATTGAAGATTCTCATAACAAACCTCCCACTGCACTACCAAATGAACCTGAACTTGCCTACCACAATGGTGCAAGCATTACTGTGTGACATCATCAGAATACTATGAATTACCACTACCATTATTCTGCTTAAATCTGAGTCAGATAGTTTCACATAAAATCACACTGAATAATTCTGTTAACATATCTATGCCTGAATGTCACAGAAATCAAAAAGAAGTTTCCTTTAAAGTGTGTTTATGTTGGATGACCTACATTAAAGTGCCACAGTGTGAGGGACGCTATAGTCATGGCTGTGGTACTCCGGCCTTTTCCGTTTGAACAGTTAAACACAAACGCAGCCCGAGAATCTTCAGCCAACACACCCTTCATCGCCTCCAGCAAATGGTCAAAGTCCTGAAAACACATACAAATGCATGCATTACACCTCTGTACACTGAGATATGAAATCCACCACAGAGTTTAAACACTTTAACAAAGGCTCTCACTAAAGTTTACTCTGGTCATGAACATATAAATGCAGTAATTATGTCCAGCAAGCCCCTAACTGTCCTTCAATCTGATTTTACTGCAGTACTTGTAGTAACACTTCACACCACTAGAGAGCAGATCTGCTCTATGCTCAGTTCACTCATTATTATACTTATCTACTATTCCACAGTCTTCTTCAAAACACTACCACTCAGTGACCCCTTCTATAGATACCCCTACATTGTACATCCATTCACTGTCTACTTATGCCTCCACTACACAGATGTATAATTATAGGCTACACTCCATCATTACCCTGTTCATCATTAGTCAGTTTCTGACCAGAGGACCACTGATGTCCAGACATTATGTGGGTGGTGGAGCAATATAATGGTAGTGTGTATACCTGGTATGAGCTTTTACACACGTGAGTGTCACTGCTGGACTGTGAGTGGACCATCATCCAAAAATATCCAGACAAGAGCAGCTCTGGTGTCAGGAAATGATCACTAATGAAGGTCTAGAGGGTGGCTGACAGATTGTATATCACAACAGATGAGCTACAGTCTCTAATTGAACACCACCAAGGGAAAGCTATGTGACAGTGGTTTATAAAAAGGGGTCAGTGAGTGGAGCTACAAGAGGGGCTTCTGATAAAATGAGCTGTTTGTGGAGCTAAACGAGAGAACTTTCTGAAAAAAGAGGACAGTAGGTGGAACTACATGAGAGGGTAAAGTGGGCAGTGGGTGGGGCTACAAAAAAAAGGGTTTCTGATAAACCGTCCAGTGGATGGAGCTACAGAAAAGTGGCAGTAAGTGGAGTTTTAAGTGAGGGGTTTCGGATAAAGTGGCCAGTGGGTGGAGCAAAAAGAAAGGGGTTGCTTGGTCAGTGTGTGTATATATATATATATATATATATATATATA
>BRDA01013615.1:20384-30568 GCA_036984385.1 Crenuchus spilurus | reverse complement strand
TATATATATATATATGTGTTTGTACCTCTTCAGTAGGAGCAGCACACTCTGGCAGAGGAATGCGTTTGTACACTAATCCCTGATAAGAGCTCTTGTGTTGGTTGAAGATCTCCTGAAGAGTCTGACAGCTTTTAAACATTTTCATCTGCTTCTCCTGCTCCAGAGACACTTCCAACCATTTCTGAGCCTTCAGGACCTCCTCCTTCAGAGCAGTCTCCAACCTCTGCAACATACATACAGTCATAAGTCATATAAAAGAGCATTGGCAAGCAAACATTTCATTGGTGAGTTAGACTGTCTTATGAAATATACAGATTCCACATTTTTTTCAAAGAACTAATTTTGAATTTAATTACAATTGTTGAATCAGAACATGTCATACTGTTTGGTGAAGCAGTTAAATAAAGTTAAGTATCCTGCAGTGTGTCCTGACCTCTATGTCCTGTGTTTGTGCAGTGTGCAGGGATATGTTCTGATCCAGATGAGACGGCTCTCTGGGTGAAAAAATCTGACCATTCCCTTCCAACACCACCTCCTCCTGTATGTTCACCCAGAGAATATGCTGGTGTTTACGTTTCTCATCCGTCAGATATGCCAACACTACCCCAGTGGCCTAGAGAGAGACAGAGACAGACAGAGAGAGACAGAGACAGGTTTTCAGTGTGAGAAAAAAAAAAAAAAAAAAAAAAAAAAGGTTCAGAACATGTTCAAGGAGATTTTAACTTCTCCAAGTCACCAAAAAAATGTAAGAACATGATCCATAAAGGCCAACTGTGTCTCTTAAAGGTTCACTGCATTCACTTTTCCAGGAGAAAGGAGTGGCTTTATAACGTTTAATAACTGAACTAAACAACTACGTTTCCCAGAATGCTAACAATGTTAAGGGAAGGCAGAATCTTACCTCAGAGTTGGGCTGTGCCATTCCATAGACTGGCATCTTGGGTACCCGTCTGAAATTAGCCACCTTCATCTCTTTAACAGTGCTCAGGACATCAGGAGCCAAGTATTCATCAGAAACCTACATCAGCAAAATAAAAGTTAATTCAACTAAAATACCATGAAAATCAGTCAAGATATAGTGGTGCTTGAAAGTTTGTGGACCCTTTATAATGTTCTATATTTCTAAATTTAGAACTAAATCTTGTTTTGTAATTTTGTAATTTATTTATTGAGGAAAATGATCCTATATTACTGTCTGTGAGTGGCAAAAGTATGTAAACCCTTAGGAGAAACTGATCATTTGAAGGTGAAATTTGAGATCAATGTGAAGAGAATCAGGTGTGAGTGGGTGACCTGTTTTATTTAAAGAACAAGAATCTAACAAAGTCTTATGTTTGTGGAAGTGTCACAAACAAATAAAATTTCTGAAGATTTCCGAGTTGTTGATGCTCATCAGGCTGGAAAAGTATATAAAACCATATTTAAAAGGTTTGGACTCCCTGCCCAATCCACAACCAGTATATCATTAAGGGAACAATGAATTCTGAACTATGCCAATAAATTCTAAAGGAAAATGTCAGGACATCCATCTGTGATCTGAATCTCAATAGAATGTGGGTCGTGCTGCAAGACCATCACACACTTGTCAAGAATTGAGCTGTTAAAAGAATGATTCCTTCATCTTTACACATGGCTGGGTTATTATGGAAACTATTGAGATCAAAAGTTTGTTTGCAATATTAGTCTCAGACCTCCAGTTTGAAATTAGAGGAGTTAAGTAGAAAAATACGTATGTAGATATGATTTCTGGGTACTCTAAATTGTGTGTGTGTGTGTGTGTGTGTGTGTGTGTGTGCACCCAGCGAAGTACTGGTGCCCTGTCCTAGGCTTGGCTAAGATAATGTAATGCCATTCCCTGCACCCGGTGAGGGGGTAGGGGACTAACTGCAACCCTGATCAGGATTAAGCGGATAAGATGATGGATGGATGGATGGATTTCTAGGTTATCCATTCCGTTACATAATCTCAGACTTGATCTTGTGATTTCTGCCTCTGTATAACATACAGTTACATAAAAGCACAACAGCAGAGATAATAACAGCAGTACTACTCATCTTGAAAATTGTTTGCAGAAATTAAGCAATGAATTTGAAATATACGCTAATGTATGCCTCACCAGGACTCTGGCTCCTTTTGTGATGAGGTCAGCGGGGGCTTTGAGCTCTGATTGGTTCATGCAGGACAGGAGGCGATACACCCAGGCATTCGCACACAGCCATTGGGTGAAATTAAGAGCAAATGCCAGCGGATACTAAAACACACAAGCACACAGACATACACACAAGTACAGAGGTCAAATCACTGAGCAATTAATTAAAAACATTAAAAGTATGCTGGCAGAATAAATGTGCAAACAACCTTACATTTGTATTTAAAGTTATGTTTTAATGCCCAAAAACTCACTTACTGTCAAAATAGTTTTTAATAACATTAATGGCTGCCTAAGAGCTATGCCTGCAGCACATCAAAATAAAAAAATAATAATGTGTTCATAATTTAATTAAAAGATAAAGTAAAATATAAATGACATTTTATATTCATTACGTCAAGTGACATTTGAAGCCTTTTATGTTATTTTAATTTGTATCACTTTGCCTTACAGCTCATAAAAATCAGAAATCCAGAATCTCAAATTATTTGAATATTTCATTTCTTAATTTGATTAAATTACTATTCAAACAGTATCAACATTAAAATAAGAAAGGCTTGAAATATGTCACTTTTACATGTAATGAATATAAAATATGACAGTTTACCTTTGTAAATTAAATTGTGAACACAAATGAACTTTTTCATGATTTTCTAATTTTTAGAGATACATTATACTATAGACCTGTACCTGTTGGTGTAGATAAGCGTTAAACAGTATCAGGTAAATGTATCGCTCCAAACTCTGCAGCGCCCTCTGGAGGAAGTACAGTTTAGTGCTGCTTCCCTGTAATAAAAAAAATGCAATAAAAAGTCTACAGTAAAACAAATCTTACACGTATGGCTCCCAAAATGAGCTTCATGACTGAAGTGCCCTTGAGCAAGGCACCTAACCCACAACTGCTCCCCGAGCGCTGTGGAAAGGGGCTGCCCACCAGTTCAGGCATGTGTTCTCACTTCTCTGTAGTGTGTTCACTAGTGTGTGCGTTTCAAAATAAAATAATGAGGACTTCAAATTACTCTGTGTGCAAGCACATTGGCCAGTATTGGACAGTCTATTCTAACCATAGGCAAATGCAGTGTGTCCTGTACAATTGTGAATAACTAATTTTAGTAAAGATCTGGTGATTAAATTTTTACCAAAAAAAAACTCAATCTGTGCAAAAAAAGACAGATGTTAAAATATGTGCTGAAAATGTCCAGCATGCAGTTCTTTTCTCCTGATCAAGAGGTGATGTGGTCTGCATGGAGACTTGCTTTTCTGGCAGCTTTCTTTTTCTGTTATGTCTTCTGAATGGAGTTATACAGTACGTTCACACCATGAACACTTCCTCCTGTACTCTGCACTGATACATAATGCACAGATTGCTGCACAATTCTCAGGGAGAAATAACCCATGCCTTGTGCTGTGTCCACAAGGATAACTGAGGACTTTAATGTCTCACTGCCGCAACAGGTGACCAATGGAGTATATGGCTCCGGCATCCACTCAGACAGCCATATTAATCATCACCCAGACTGAGCCATTTAATCCAAATTTCATCACCAGATCTTCATTAGTATTAAAGTTATTCACGGTCATTTGGGTAAAGAAGCAAACAGGACATCATAGATTTTTGCAAAACCCCACATGAGCTGATTAGAAGGAGCATAATTTGTCCTATTCTGATACCTTTGTGAAGAACCAGTCATGATCAATACTTCTGATATGGTATTGTGAAGTGCTTGGTGGAATTCACTAAACTTGAATAAGAGTGATGGACAGAGTCTCTCTCACCTGATAATCCTCTCCGATGGCTTCAAGCTTCTTCTTATTCTCATAAATGGCTCCTTTGATGTCATGCATTTCTGAGCACAGCTCAATGGCATGGTCCACCTAAAGTCCAAAAGAGAAGAGAAATGATAATGATCTTATTAAAGTACAAAAACAAATGGCAAAAGTTCTTTTGTTCACAAACTTGCCATTTTCTAGATAAAAGAAACAAGATGAATGTTTCAGCATTAAATATGTAATAATTGACATTAAATATTAGTTCATTTAATGGTAGATACTGAAACATTCATTGTAGTTAGTGAATAATTAATAGTTGACATTGAATAATTAATGGAAGATAATAATATGAATAATAATAATAATGAAGATTTCTTTTAAAATTCATGCCACATTTACTTTAGTCTTTAGCAAGAATTATTCAAACTGAATACACATATACAACCAATAACAAAGTATCAAATGACCAAAATAGAAAAAAAGTTAATACAAATATTGTGAGTGGAGCTCAAGAGAGGGGTTTCTGATAAAATGAGCAGTGGGTGAAGCCAAAGAGCTTCTGACAAAGTGACCAATGGGAGGAGTTACAGGAAGGGTGGTTCTGATAAAGTGAGCAGTGGGTGGAGTTACAGGAGAGGGGTTTCTGATAAAGTGACCAGTGGGAGGACTTACAGGAGAGGGGTTTCTGATAAAGTGAGCAGTGGGAGGAGTTACAGGAGAGGGGTTTCTGATAAAGTGACCAACGGGAGGAGATATAGGAGAGGGGCTTCTGATAAAGTGACCAGTGAGTGGAGTTATAAGAGGCAGGTTTTGATTCATGCCAGGTTTATTTTAGTCCTTAACAACAGTTATCCAAAATGATTACACATAAAAACAAACAATAACAAAAGTACCTAATCACCAAAAAAAATAATAAAAATATTTACCACTGATAATCAGTAATAGACACTGCATAATTCATAGCAGATACTGAATAATTAATATTAAATACTACATAATTCCTGATATATACTATATAAAGACAGAAGATTAACTAAATAACTACAGTAAACCCCCCGTATTCACCGCAAATAGCACAAAACCGTGAATACTTGTAAACCCCCCTAAAAGTGCTTATAAGTACCTATTTTGATGGTCAAATCCAACCATATGCCTTAAACTATCATCCTTAACACTTCAGAAACACGTGTAAAGACATAGAAAATAAAGTTTACTCTCTCTCCATCTCCTTCTCTCTCCCTCTCCGAGTGCTGCTTACACTTCGCCACTTACACGTGCTGGAAGCCTGAGAAAAAGCTGGGCATTTAGGCGGCATCTTATGGGTAAAAGAAGCAAAACTAGTCAAGTCTACGGCTCCCGCAAAATTGGCTGTGTGTGCTGTGGATCAGCCAATGAGAGCTGGCCTTGTACAGCCATCCGAACGCCAGCCAATAGCATTTGAGTATTGGAGCATGGTTACCGCGAATACGTGGGTTTTCCGCGAATAACAAGTAGATATGTTCTAGAGAAAATTCTGCGAATAGGTGAATCCGCGAATGCTGAACCGCGAATAGGCGGGGATTCATTGTAAATAATAGGTCTGTATTTAGGTACACTCACATACACATAGTCAGTATAACAGTAGTGATGTGTGAGAGACAAGGATAAACGTAATGATCATGATGAAAGGTGACCTCTGACCTCCTGTAGAATCTGCTGACCATTAGGTAGTTTGCTGATCAGACTCTGGATGACCTGAAACTGGACTTTTGATTCAGACTTCACTGGTTCCTCCGTACTTCTGGGGACAAAAAACATTTCTCATTTGAGAGTATTTCGGAAAGTGTGACATTACAGTATCAGAAAATGCATGTTTCCATTTATTTATTACATATCATCATTAATGTTTATGATTATGACAAAGAGAATGTAAATAGTCTTACGGTGTATCAGTCGGTGATGGTGGTGGTGGTGACTGAGGAGGGGGCGGGGCTCCTGTCAGCCGCTCCGTCACCAGTGTTCCCAGAATCATGCCCAGATTAGTACGACCAACTCCGACCTGACAACTGAACACCAGAGCAGGCCTGCACACTTCCCCATTCAGAGAGAGAGAGGGGTTCTCCTACAGACAGACAGAGAAATAGAGCAAGAGCAAGAGACAAAGGGAGAAAGAGAGAGAGCGAGCGAGAGAGAGAGAGCGAGAGAGAGCGAGCGAGAGAGAGAGAGCGAGCGAGAGAGAGAGAGCGAGAGAGAGCGAGCGAGAGAGAGAGAGCGAGCGAGAGAGAGCGAGCGAGCGAGAGAGAGAGAGCGAGCGAGAGAGAGAGAGCGAGCGAGAGAGAGCGAGCGAGAGAGAGCGAGCGAGAGAGAGCGAGCGAGAGAGAGAGAGCGAGAGAGAGCGAGAGCGAGAGCGAGAGCGAGAGCGAGCGAGAGCGAGCGAGAGCGAGAGCGAGCGAGAGCGAGAGCGAGAGCGAGAGCGAGAGCGAGAGCGAGAGAGAGAGCGAGAGAGAGAGCGAGAGAGAGAGCGAGAGAGAGAGCGAGAGCGAGAGAGAGCAAGAGCGAGAGAGAGCAAGAGCGAGAGAGAGCAAGAGCGAGAGAGAGCAAGAGCGAGAGAGAGCGAGAGCGAGAGATAGTGAGCGAGAGAGAAAGACAGAGATATTTAGGAAATGTTTACTGTTTTAGGAAATGACTGCTCACCTGTTGCTCTATCACCTGCTAGCATTAATATATGATCAGGTTTGTTATCCTAAACTAATTTTTGTGTCTTATCCCAGTCCAATGAAATGGCAGGTTAGCTGTGGATGTTTGTACCTGGACTGGAAATTTATGGATTTATTTAAAGAGCTCTTACCCTTAATATATTCACAAAGGAGTCAAACTGCCCTTCCATTGGTGCTCCTTCCACTGGCAGAGGCAGTCGGTAGTATCTGCATTACAGATAATCAAAATCACACTTACAATCAGCAATCAATATAATTCATACACACCTTAAAGAGTTAAACGAAGAACAGAATACAAAGTCAAGATATTAAGGCTGACAGGATAAAAAACATGAGGTACTAAGACATAAATGGCATAGAGAGTATAAATACCAAATCCCAACATTTAACTCTACACACTAAACAATCACTCTCCAATCAAACTCCATTATCCCCCAGCCGAAAAACTCCATTATCCCCCAGCCGAAAAACTCCATTATCCCCCAGCCGAAAAACTCCATTATCCCCCAGCCGAAAAACTCCATTATCCCCCAGCCGAAAAACTCCATTATCCCCCAGCCCAAACTCCATTATCCCCCAGCCCAAACTCCATTATCCCCCAGCCCAAACTCCATTATCCCCCAGCCCAACCCAAACTCCATTATCCCCCAGCCCAACCCAAACTCCATTATCCCCCAGCCCAACCCAAACTCCATTATCCTCCAACCCAAACTCCATTATCCTCCAACCCAAACTCCATTATCCTCCAACCCAAACTCCATTATCCTCCAACCCAAACTCGATTATCCTCCAACCCAAACTCGATTATTCTCAATAACCCCATTTTAAATCAAATATCAACATTTTCTATCAAACACCAACATTCTCGATCATTATTCTCCACCAAACACTGCTACTCCACCAAATATCATTCCTTTCTATCAGACAGCGTGTTCCTGCAAACATATTAACCAAACACCAACATTCTTCACCAAAGTTCACCATTCTCACACTAAACACAATAATTCTCCACTAAATATTGTTCTCAAACACCATCATTCTTCACCAATGAAACACCTAACTCCTCGAACAAACATCATTTTCTATCAAACACAATCATTCTCCACATCCTTCATAATTTTTAGTAAAGTAATACTTACAAAAAAAGCCAACATCATACAATATTATGTATTAATAATAAAGTATTTTTAAGTAGTAAACCTGTATGCAGGCATGGTGAAGAGTGGTCTCTTATAGACCTCCTCTGTAACATGAATGTCCTCTTCACAGGTGATGGAGATTTTCTGGGGTTCGTCTTTAAAATGTTCAATGTCGTTGTAGACATAGAAGACATTTTCGTTCAGTCTTGCAAAGTCATGGAGCTGCAGGGGATCAAGCACATCATGAGTGACACAGACTCTGTCTGCATGTTACTAGTCATACTGCAAACCATTTAATTCTTTAATGCCTTAGTCAAAAAATTTTGATAGAAATATTTTAGACTCAAGACCTTCAGGTTTTGACCTTCAGTATTTATTGAGAGTGCTTATAGAACAAGATCCCCTATTTGTAGTGTATTTATTGAGGTTATTCATGGACTAAGATCTCCATAGTAAGCAAAAGGTGGAGTCTGACCTCTTTCCTGATATTGAGCTCGAGGTTCTCCACTGGAATGTCCTTGCTCAGGTCATGCAGGTTCTCATGCAAGTTCTCTTTCCTCCGTGGTGTGTAGGGAACAAAGTTCTCATCCAAACGTAGAAACAACAATGGCTCTTCTCGCACACAGAAGAAAATCACCTCCTTTAAAGAAGAGAGTGAGAGACAGACAGAATGGAGGAAAGACAAAGAAAGGCAGAAAGAGTAAGAGAGGGAGCAGAGTTAATGTAGAGACTAGTCTCTATGCACACAGTTAATGGATTAGTTTAGTCAAAATGGTAACAATGACTGAAAACATATGAGCATCACTCACATGTTTCACATTCTCACACTCATGTTCAGATATTACAGTGTCACATCAAAAGGTAGAATATTGTAACAAATTTAGTTTGTGTTCAAAATTTAATTCAAAAAGGTAAACCGTCACATTGAATATTTCATTACATGTAAAGTGACATTTCAAGCCTTTTTACATTTATTGTTGATGACTTATGGCTCATGAAAATGATAATTCTACATTTTTTATGTGTAATGAATAATAATGTGACCGTTTACCTTTTTGAATTAAATTATGAACAAAAATTTACTTTCACGATCAAAGCAAATTGAATCAAGGTTTATTCATCACGTTCACAATCATACAGGGTACAGCTGGCAGTGAAATGCTCTGGTGACTGCTGGTTCACATATAAAAGTGGGGTGGGGGGGATGGAGGTGATATTCAAAAGATGAAAGAAGAATAAGAACCTTAATATACAATAATGGCAGAGATAAAGAAGAAGAGAGTCCTGTGTCCTGCATGTTTTCATGCAGATAATGTGCTAAATGTACAAATACAAATGTACAGATATACAAGTGTATGTGGATGGGTAATTAGTACATATAGGTGGAGTGCATTGTATATGGTAGTGTGCGTGTGTGTGTGGTCCGGGAAGTGTGTGCTTGTCAGTGTTATTGTCCAGAGTTCAGAGTCCAGAGTTCAGATTGCCTGGGGGTAGAAGCTCTTTCTCAACTTCATGCTTCCCGTTTGCGTTCAGGGCACAAAAGCGCCTTCCTGACGACAGCAGAGGGAAGAAACCAGTGTGGCTAGTGTCTGTAAGTACCTTTTGGCAATATTCTATATACTGGAGATGCACTAGTAAACATGCTTGTGAAAGATGGCATCTGTGAAAAACGTGATTATTTAAAACACTTACAAAAAAAACAATATTTGTAAATTATTTACATAATCAGACAATAATGTAATAATCATGCCAGCCCTACTTCAGGAGAGCATTTAGGAAATGTGCTTCAGATTTTTCTGTAACTCTATTCTTTTCTGGAGTTTTGAGGTTAAATTTAGAAAACATTCAGACTTTTCACATGCTGTGTATCCTCCTTGAATTTCAGTACGAGGTAGGGAAAAGGGCAAAGCAAGAACCAGAGAAACCATCACACATGCACACATACAGCCAAGCTGATCGGTTGTGGTTGTGATGTGAGAATCAGGCTGTCGTCAGCCTGGTTTTTAATGAGGAGCACTCCCTGCGGGCAGTTTCAGTTTCCCTATTTACTGTTACACCTACATTTTGTTGTTTTCGTGACCCCTAGGTGTGTGTTAAAGAACTGAGAATTAAAGGACATTAGCAGCTGCTGTAAGAAAAGTGAGTCCTGACCTTAGATTGTGGAAGATGAGATTAATAGACAGAGTCAGGAGAGATCTATCACTTTGTGTATGAAAAGCCCTTTAATGTATAATAGCTAAGTTCTTAAATTCAGTCCTATCTAAACTAATCAGACACAGATAATGTACTACGTGGTCACAAAAAGAGTTGATCCTACACTGGTTGAAGTCTCTATTGTCCAGGGAAGTCTTTACAAGATTTTGGAGCATTGCTGTGAGGATCTGATTGCACTGGATGAGACTTAATCTTTTCTACACTGCTTTACACCCC
>BRDA01013615.1:0-13754 GCA_036984385.1 Crenuchus spilurus | reverse complement strand
CAGTGTGTGGAGCTACAGGAAATGGATTTCTGATAAAGTGGCCAGTGTGTGGAGCTACAAGAGACAAGTTTCTGATAAAGTGGCCAGTGTGTGGAGCTACAGGAGACGGGTTTCTGATAAAGTGGCCAGCAAGAAGAAATGACCGCAGAACCACGCATGTATATTATTGTGTCTCCAAAAATTTAAAATACTGTTTATGTGTTCATAATTTAATTCAAAAAGGTAAAACACCTGAAAACATCAGGTGAAATGTAATATATTTTAATAATTATATTTAATTATATCCTCCCCAAGAAGACCAGAATATGTACTTGTTTTTGAATTGAGGTTTGAAGATAGACCCCTGAATATAGTGTTCAGATTACAATTACATTGTGATGTCACAACGCATAGAGGTTTGATTGCCTTGGTCCAGGTATCTAAGCTCAGTCTTAGGTTAAATTTCCCCATTTAAAACTTAAAAAAGACAATATTTTAATAATGTAGGCTACAAAAAGAAAATATAGCTCTTAAATTGCAATTTCAGTTTAAAAGAATTCATGTTTCAGCCCAAGCCTGAAGTCAAAATTATTGCGGTGTGAAACGTCAGCTCTTTCTAACAACTCACACACCCTCAAAAGCCTCAACACACACCTACACACACCCTATCCCCTGATTACCACATGAATTAAAGAGGTTTCCTAAAGTTTAACTACAGCCACTACGTTACTGTCCACAAACACACACAGTCTTGGTTCTGCTATACTTGTGGGGACATTCCACTGACTCATGTATGTCTGTAATTGAGTAATATTATACCTACTTCACTGTAAGCTTAACCTCAGTAGCCAAAAGGCACTCTTTGTGCTCTTTTAGTTTTTTTTTTGTTGTTGTTGTTTTTTAACACTTGTCTTTATAGGAACCAGCAAAATGTCCTGATTCTACACATTTTATGTGTATGCCTATCGTTATAAGGTCCCCCACCACCACCACCACCACCACCACCACCCCCCCCACACACACACACACAGACAGGAAGGCAAACAGCACATAGTAGGTAACGGCAGAAACGTTTATAGCATGCAATTCACACAAACATGCTAACACACAGACTAACTAACACACGCATACTAACACACAGTCACACACACAGACACAAACACATAATACATACACTCTAGCACCAACTTACACACTAGCTCACACTCTGCAACACATGAATACTCACACAGTAATGCAAACCCTAACACATGCAAGGGCTAGCACTGCCACTGTCAGTGTGGAAAATTAAAGGACACCCTGTGCCTCACAGGCGTGAAATAAATGTGAATATTATGTAGATTTGACAGGAAAACAGATCAATACAAGGGTCAAGATTCATGGATGGAATCTACACCACAGCCAACATTCACTAAACTAACAAGACTGCTACTCAGATCTGAAACAGAGCGTGAAATGACTGTACTGCAAAATTAGCAGTTCTTTAGCTCAAGTAGTGCTTAACAGCATGATGTACTGAGTGAGCTCTGCAGTTCTAACCTGAAATGGACCAATTAAATTACAAAAAGTCACCGAGTCATTCATTAAGTAAATGGACTAATAAATTAAGTAACATTGATTTCTGAACAGAAGAAGGATGGCTTGAACCTTTTGCTTTAAAAAAAACAACTATTTGGTATTTCAAGTTTTCTGCATAATATAACTTTAGCGGATGTCCTACACATTATTTTAGATTTTTAGAATAATTGGCCCAATCGAAATGCTCTACAATTGCTGTGAATATAATCTCTTTACATTAACTAACACACCAATTGTTCCAGGTACTTACTGCAAATTGTTCCGTTTTATGTTTCATTGCACTCTGAAACAAAAGCATAGTACAAATAAGCACTTGGAGTTAGAAATCATAGAATCACTTTTTAGACCAAAATATATTGTGAACTTTGGACTCATCAAAGTAGCACCTTTGGCAGATATAACAGCTGAATGTACTTGTGGCATTCTCTCTACAATAGACATCAAATATTCTTCAGACAGTTCTTCACAAATCTGTTCCCATAAATGTGTGCCACTTGTAGGTTTGCTGTGGTTTCTTCTGCCCAGTTCATCCCAAATCAGCTGGATGTTTATTCATGCTCTCGCACAAAAGCCTTTGTGTATCATTCTGTAATGTGAATACATTTTCAGTTTTGGGTAACCTTACTTTAAAACCTCTGACAGTTCATCACTTTCTTTTGTATAATTGCATGCTATTCACTGGACTTAAATGACTTTAATTACAACAAATGACTGTAAAAATTGGAGTATTTTAACTAGTGCTGTGCAATAAAATGATACCAATTTTTTTCACGATAAGTTTTCCCTCGATGATGATGATTAGCCGGGACAACAGAATTCGATAAGCATTAACATTCGTTTCCATTTCACGTCTAAGCAGCTTGACTGTGAATTCTGAAGTCTAATACTGCTGCTTGTTAGCTCCTCCTCACCAGTGCCGCCAAAATGCACTGTTGTGTTTAAGACAAGCGTGTGATTGGGGGAGAGTGTAGTGGGGCTGGGCAAGAGAGCACAAAGTTGCTGTGTGCTCATCTGTTTGTGTGAGAAGGAGAAGAAGGGGGACTCGGTGTGTGTGTGTCAGCCCAAGTGCTAGCTTTAGCATATTAGCTTGGCTCTCTAGCCTGTTGTTATTTTGGAGTGGCTGCAGCTGACAGCCATCACTGTAAGTTTCAACAATAAAGCGACGACTGTGAATGTCTTTCTCGTCCATCCTTTCAACGCATCCAGCCAGACGCTACAATATTATGTTCTGGCAATAAACAATATTTTAAATAGTAACATTTCATGTATAGTCTGATGTTTTTAGAAAGATGTTTAAAACTATGACAGTGGTTAGAAAATTTAATATCTTGATAATTACTGAGATTGATCAATATAGAAAACTTTATTGTGATAAAATATTTGGCCATATTGCCCAGCTCTAGTTTTAACATTTTTGGCCAGAAGGGTATATTGACAGCAAAGAACATTTTTCTTCTTTCCAAAAAAGTTACCATTTTTGAGATACCATTAAATATGTGGTATGTTCTAGACTTGCTGTAGTGAAAGTGTACTGAGAATAGACTTCTCATAAACAGAGTGCCTCCCAACAGAATAACATTGGTGCCCCAGAGGCCATTGATGCCAGATGGGAACGATGATCCTGAAAGTGATACAGAGTAGAAGTCTTAACTGGACTATTTTTAAAAACACTGCTCCTGCTTGTTTTCCTGCTGCTCCTGCCAAAAACCAGCAGCGTTTGTCCCGCCTCCCACCTGCCACAGTTGCTCCGCTAATATTTTGAATTAGTTTATCACACGATTATTGTCATTTTCTAGACTATTTATTCATTTGTGGGATTTTTCTACATGTATATATGGCCCCACTACCGCATCGTCTGGACTGAATAAATGCCCGCTCCCACAAATAATTAAATTCAGTCTCGTGCTGCAAGATATTGTGATGGGTGCCACAACCCAGTGCAGATGTCTAGTACAGAGCAATCAACACACCACAGTAGGGCAGATAATCTCTATAATAAACACAGGAACTTTGAGGAAAGTGTCAGGGATTACAATGTCACATGGCATTTCCAAACCAATAGTGGTTATAATATTCTGATATGACCATGGATTCAGGAAACCCTCAGCACTCAATCCAGACATCTAATCAGTTAATAACATAAAACATTAATTAAACACCATATGCGCCTGAGGGGAAGTTAGGGAAACAGGAACAGAGCAATATCCAGTCTTTTCTGCTCTTTAGCAGCTCTGACATACTTATCACCAACTACATGCTGCCTGAAGCCAGACAGTTTGCCTTGGATGAGTGAAAAAATTATGACAAATTGTAAATTTTGCTCTGCATTCATTTCCATGCAGGGCTGACTCACTGCTATTCCACCTCTCAAATCTAGACTTCCACAATGTTGTGCATCTTGCGAGAAGTCTTTACAAATACCAATGGTACTACCATTACCATCTAATAGGAAGGTAGAACTTTCACTACAGTCGATTTCCACCACAGGAATTTGACTTCTGCCTTTATCCCATCCATGTAGTGAACACACATACACGTAGAGAGCACACACATTAGAGGGTGCTGAGCACCAACATGCACAAAGCAGTGGGCAGCCCCATCATCCAGCACCCAGGGAACAGCTGGGGGTTAGGTGCTTTGCTCAAGGGCACTTCAGTCATGTCCTGCTGGTTTAAAGGATAGAACTGGCAACTTGTTGGTGCCAAGCCCACATCTCTAACCTTCAGGCCAGTAATAGAAGTCATTTTAAAATGTATGAAATCTTAGTTCTCTGTAATTCAGAGCTTGTCCATCTTCTGCTCCACTCTAATGATTTTGACTTTCTTCACTTGTGTATTCTGATTTGGATTTATTCACAATAATGTTAATCTCACCATTGTGATGATATGTAAATATTTAATTTTTCAATACACCACAAAATCTGTATAACAAGGGGTGGGTGGTAACCCTACTTCCACAGGAAATCAACAAAAAGGCTATAGAGTTGTTCTATGATAACATACAGTGTAAAATTATGCATTGAAAGCTCAACTGACAAAAACAACATTATTCCTTCTTTCCAGAAATACACACCTAAGGAGACATGAAAAAATAATTATCATTGCAGTATAGAAACAGTTTCCTATATTTCCTACATAAACTAGAAAAATATATCCTCTCTTTAAGCTTACGTATAGTCTAGTGCTAATGCTAATAACAAGCTAGCACTAACACAAACATGCTAATGCACCGACTTGCTAAACACTAGCCCACATGCTAGCACATACACTACTTGCATGTAAATGCTTGCTTACAAATACACTAAAGCTGGGGTTCTACTATGCGATACACACTTTTGGGGAGAACACTGGCACCAGTTGCCTTCCCTTTTTCATGGAAATTTGAATCACTGTGAGAACATGAACTTCTATGTGATTCAGTGCTGGATTTGATCAATAAAGACTTTACCCACAGTCCAATAACTGTTCTCCAAGTTTGCAAATGTGTTTGAGAAACTCTGAATTTGTTGAACCTAAGTTTAGAGTTGCACCAAGAATCAAAAGTATTGAAACATTTCAATACCCAAATTTGGCAATCAATTGTATACTCTGACTTCCAATATTTTCTAATACAAATACCATTTTGTACCACAGATTTAATCATGTATTTTGCTTACACAAGAGTTCTGTACATATTACATGTTTGATTATGTACATTTTTAAAAAGTACAGACGTTACTTATTTTGTAAAAAATTGGAAATGTGTCTGTGTTCTTTCAAATAACTGTTTATTAAAAATGGCAAGTGTTTTTAATTTATAGAGTAGTGATTTGGTAATGAGTATCGTGATACTGGTAAAAATGCACTCTTATGTATATTTATTGTTGTATATGCATATCTGCCAATTACAGTGGAAAGAGTAAAGTGTCAACGTTATTTTCATATGTCATGCATCAGTACAGAAAATCTGTACAAGACTGTAAAATAGCACAAATGCACCCATGTACAGCCTATCACAGTAAAGTGGGTAGGGGACTGGGCGAGAGTTATGCAATTAACACACCCACCCTGATGTGACTGGCTTTCTTATGAAGATTTTAGAATTTCTAGTGCAGGGGGCCAGGTCACTTTTATTAAATTTTTAAGTGACCAAATGCTACTTTGGGCAGCCGTGGCCTAGTGGTTAAGGATCTGGTCTGGTGACCTGAAGGTCGCCGGTTTGATCCCTGCGCAGGTCATGACTGAAGTGCCCTTGAGCAAGGCACCTAACCCCCAGTTGTAAGTCGCTTTGGATAAAAGTGTCTGCTAAATGCCTCAAATGTAAATGTACTTTAAAAAAACTTTTTAAATGAAATAAAGCGTACACAGATTTTTGAATACAACATTCAGCACACTGCTTGTGTTTTCTACTTATTCTCTTAAGTTTAGCTTCACAACATCAGCTAATAAACAGCATAGCCGTAATCAGATGTAAAGAAGACCGGGTTCCATATTTAGACTGAAGCTCCTAAGCGTGTATTTCCTGAAGCCTGTGTTTCAGTCATTATTCTCCACAGAAGGAGCTCAGGCAGAGGCATAACGGCTGTTTACAGAAGAGCCACACCTGTTCCTTCCTCTGCTCCAGCTTTGAAGAAACCCTCATAGAACACTACAGACAACCAAAAACACAGCAGCCCACAAATAACGGACATGCAAATCCAGATACACTGTTAACTAACAACACAGTGCTAATGCCAACACTCAACAGTCAATTCTGGGACCTAAAGTGGTACTCAAAAATTGGGTTTTATAATCTTATAGTGAATTACCATGCCCATCTTTATAAATAAACATAATCCATCAGCAAAGTCACTTTTGATGTCTAAACATTGCTTTAGGTTTTCACTGGAGTAATGATGCTAACGTAATAAAACAATAAATGACCCATTAATGTGAAGAAATTATCATAATACTAAGTGCATAACTAAATCACAAATTATAAAATAAATACAGAAATTAAAATTGTGCTATTATTGTTTTAGTCCAAGTTTATGATGGCATGAATACAGTAGTATGCTAATTGGTGGGGAGCAAGTGTCCATTACTTGTTATCTGCAGTCAATTCAGGCTTCCCTTGGCACTACTGTTTTTGTCCATGTTTATAGATAACAGTGTAGAATCCAGTATCAGAAATCACAATCAAGTGAGATTACTAAACTCAAGTTGAGATAAAGGTGTCATGCTAATTGTTGGGGCATATGTTCCATTATTTGTTAGTCACATTGTTCCAGCAAAAGCAATCTTAGGGGGTCAAACATGTCTTGGTTGATCAATTATATTTAAGTTAACAGGATAAAACTGTCTAGCTTAGAATTTATATTTTATTGAACCATAGCTTTAAATATACACAGAAATGGGGGAAGGTTGTATCAGAGTATTATTGGTGTTTCTGTCTTGAATTCTTCAATATTCCATTCAGAAATAAAACTTTTTTAGTAGAGAGAGACAGTTTCCATTCATACTTGAAAAGAGAGCAGGAAGCCGCAGCAGAGCACACATGTCAAACCAGGTAAAAGTGTGTAAGTGTGTGTAATGCACAAAAGTATACAAGAGATTAGATAAACTGAAAAAACCTGATATCAATGATTCATAATTTGCTTTCCAATCTCTCTTTATTGCCTGCAAGAGTTTCAAATGATCTCCATTCTTCTTGGATGCCCTTAATTGTGTCTCATTCAATCACAATAAGTCCCACCATGTCTCAACAACACCGACAAGCCTATGAACCCTTAATTAAGACCTGGATGTGGTTGGACTGGGTTTCTTACAGGAACTACTATGTTATTTAGGTGACTACTGAGTTCTAATTGTTTGTTAGCACAATTAGCCTTGCAGCACCAGTGCTAAACTAAAAACTAACAAACATGTATTGAATAAGGTAAGTGGAGAACTATTTAAATATGATTTCTGCATGAGCCATTTTTCAGCTGGTTCCACAGACTTGTAATAAGGTCACCCAAAATAAGATTGGGGCTATGCTACTGCAAGTGCATGTACCTTTGGAATGCACTGTATGTGCTGAGAATGCGAATGCACTTTGCTCTTTTAAAGCAAGCACACACACACACACACACTCCTGCACTGGTTACCTGTGTGCTTCCTGTGTCTGTGTTCTGCTCTGTATCTCTCAGATGGATGAGGGTTTTTTTCTTTCTACTTTTTTAAACATCCTTTTCCGACTGACCTGATTCTCCTCTGCGCGACTGTGTCTGTGTGTACTCTGTTCATGACTCAGTGATGGATGGACTCTACAGCATCTCTACCCCAACAGCATCTGGCTGACCTTTGGCTGTGAGAGGCTACCTGTCCTCATATTACCTTATATCACAAACCTATAAACTTTAAAGAGGAACTTTGCCAAAATCTGTATAATTACATGGTTAAGATGTAAAGTTATTCAAAGATTATCCATTCTACAGAAACGTACAAAGTCTCTGTCTCTAAAAGCTATCTCAGAGAAAAATATTACATTAAACATTTATGAATGCAATGCCTAACGTCCAAGACATTGTTTTGGAAGTCTTATTTTTTTTTTATCTATTCATAGTGAAGGGGTACATGCAGGGTGTTGCAAGACAAAATCGTCTCCAGTGAAAGCTTTTGACATTTTTTTTTCCAGTTGTTATCATCAACACATACACTCACACAAGGCATGCATATAGAACCATCTACAGCACATTCTTCATCAATTCATGGTTCTATGTAGAACACTTTTTTTAAACTAAAGAACCATTGAAGAACCAACATGTACAAAAAGATGGTTCTTTAGTTTAAAAAGGGTTCTAATATAGAACCATGAATTGATGGGGAATGTGCTGTAGAAGGTCCTATATACATGTCTTTTGAAAATGGTTCTATATAGCACCAAAAAGGGTTCCTCTATTACTACAAGCTTGACATAGTAAAGACAGCAGAACCCTTTTGGGAGCTATATAGAACCATTTTCACAAGGCTTCTATAAAGAACCATCTACAACACATTCCTCATCAACCTGAAGAACCCTTTCACCATGGAAAAAACCTTTATCCACAAGAAAGGTTCTTTGAGTGCACATTTTTCTATAAAGAATAAGTTTCTTAGTAAAGAACCATTGAAGAACCATCTTTTTTAAGAGTGTACACATAAAAACTCAGAAGACACATGTATGTACTGACGGCTTTGAATAGTAAGTAACATTTAAAGTCAAACTTAATCTGCCCCTAATTTCTAGATAAACTGATGAAGCTGTTGTCTGGTGAACAGAAAATAATTGCCTTTGCTGTGAAGAACACATGTGACACTGCATTGTAACAAAAATTGGTACCTTAGAAAAGGGCTTATTAGGGCTAAATGGAACAGCTTCTAACTAAAAAGTACACAAATGCTGCCTAAATATTCTGTCTACCTAGGAAGTGATTTGCCACACATACTGACTGCTGCAAAAATGTGCAATTCCACATTTGTTTAAAACTCTTAAACCATAGTTTATATATTTTTATGTCACCTGAAAGTCATCAAAGCATTTCAAACCAAACCTCCAACCTTAAGCCTTTAACATTCTGCTCAACTATTTGGTAAAGCACATTTAAGTCACTAAATCTTATTGAAGAAGTCGTTGTTGAACATAAGAAGGTGTGATTCTGCCATCTCTACCAATCGGGAGAAGTATGAAATCATCCACTAGAGGTCACTAGAAATACTTTTTTTGTTTGCATTCAACTACCAATGCTTACACAGTTTTTGCGTTAGTAGTTTATGTTCTGATTTTATCATAAGGCATATCTCATTGTATGTTTAAAGTGTACATTAAAAAAACTGTGGGGTCTTTAAAAATAATACTAATTCAATTTCTTCTGTCTTGGTGAGGAGGTTAAATGGTTAAGTCTAAGCTCCTGCAGGGTTGTATGGTGCTCTTCACCATGAATTTGTTTGGTGCATTAGGCTGATATCAATAATCATTCATCTTAAAAACTCTCAATACATATTAACATGGTAAAATTGATTAATAATGTATACCTTCATTTGCAATACATAATACTTTACTTTAGAGTCACTGTGAAAAAAAGTTAGAAACCATTAAGCAGAATAATGTTCTCCATAAACTGTAACAACTCATTAAATGATCAACTAATTCAAACAAAATCACTTTAAACATGTCTAAGCATTTATTTCCCAGCAGATGCAATCCAATTGCCTGCTACATCCTCACTGGAACACCAAGAGGGACAACAAATCTTAATCCCTGATGCAAACTGCTCTAATCTAATGTTAACAGATTAAAACAGATGGATTATGGTGGGAGAACCCATGTGTTAAACTGGTTCAAACAGGGGCATAATGAACTAAAGTGCTTCAAAAAAAAGGGGGGGGGCAGGCCCTAATATCACTCAGTCTGCCAAACCAAATCCTAAACCTAAAGGTTAACACCAAAAACCAAACTTAAACCCAAACCAACCAGAAAATTTAAATGCAAAGCCCAAACCCTAAAACCTTAACACCCGACCTAAACTGTAAACTGAAAATCCAAAAGCTAAATCCAAACAAAACCTAAACGCAAGTAATATCCACTAACCATAAACCAAACCTTGTGCCAAAACCCAAGCCTTAAAATCTCTTAAAATCCAAAATACACCATTTTAAAAAGCTGCTACAGAAGAACTATTTTTCTTTAATAAAAGAGGTCTGAAAGTGTGAAGAACCTTTTGTAAGCTTCATGTGATGTAAAGGTCATTACCAATGTAAAAATTCTTCATACTCAATCTCTATTACAGAAATGGTTCTTTAAGGAACAAAGGTGGTTCTTCTATGCCATCACTTTGTATTCTAACCCCATATATAGTATGGGGTACTTTTAAACCCAGTATGGGGTACTTTTAAACCCACATAGAGTATAGTATGGGGTACTTTTAAACCCATATAGAGTATAGTATGGGGTACTTTTAAATCCAACTGGAGGGTTGTACTACGGCTGTGTATTTGAATACATTTTTTATTTCAAAACTCGAGACTCATGCATTTGATCAAATACAAGACAAACCTGATATTACTAAACTTAAGCCACAACAGCAAACCCTAAGCCCAGCTCGTGGCTCGTGCAAGTCGGTTTCGATAATCATCATTAATCTTTATAACTCTCGATACCGAACATTGACACTTTAATCTCATTTTAGGATCTGACAAGATTGCGGCAGCGCAGTTTCCCCTTTCAAAACATCATCATCTATCATAATAACGACTTTTCTTTCATTTCATTGCATTTGAAGTTTTGCTGGAAGAAAGCTGAAGCTGCATGTCCCTGTGAGCTTACACTTCATCAAAGACATACTAATGTTTATTCCTGCAGTTCATTAGCATTAACTAATAAACAAATCCTCCCAATGGGCTGAGTGTCATTACAGGAGTGTGAATGGAGCCTGGATGTCCCGACTGAGCACGAGCACACACACACACCACAGGATTAATACTCGCCTGCATGGTCATCTCTGTGCCTGTTATTTATCACAAACTAACTCACATCAGCATCTCACTTACCTGATCTGCAGCCGTGTGCTTCATATTAATGAACCACGAGACAAAACACCACCAAATTATCACAAAAGTCCAAGAATCCTAACAGACACATCATTTCCAACCTTATTTTTCACAGTAAAACTTCTTTACTCACCATTGCACCAAACACGCAGTCCTCTGCGAAAGGAAAAACAGCAAAAAAAAAGTTTTCCTCTGTGCAATCAGATCATTAGATACTTCTCTGCACTTGTGCCTTTCGTTTAAAGCAGTCTAGGTTGTGTTTTTGCTCATGGGCGGCTCTCCAGGCGCAAAGATTTTTTTTCACTCAAACTACAAAAGCATTGTGGCTGCAGGCGACCAACTGCGCATGCGCGTCCGGAAACTAGGTGGGTTTCGCCGGCTCAACCCGCTTTCAGATTAGTCCCGCCTTCCTGAGTAATTTTATCAGCGTCTGGCTTTCTGCGCGGGGATTGGCTAAAAGTTTATACGAATTTCTAGCCAATCCTAGCAAAAGTGGGCGTGGCCTACCCGAATGCGGGTGCGAATTATATTTTATTGACTAGCTGTACATATAAATGTATTTTGTACTTAAAACCAAGGTATAAAAGGATGACATAAAATATAAATCCATAATATTATATGTTAGCTAGCAGGATAGTACGCTGAATATGAAGTCTCTAAATGATTTAACAGTTTTTATATATATATATAAATCCTAACTTTTAAATGTAGATTCAACAGTGTTGATAAGACAGCATCATGAAGTGGGTTTATGAACTTTATTGAAGTCATTATGAGACATTTTAATTCTTTAGAAAGTTAAAATAACAAATCGTTTTTACAGTAAAGACCAAAGACACCATAAACATAGCTGAAGAGTTGTTCTTCGGTGAATGCAGCAATGTCAACACATGTGGGCGAAGTCAATTGAAGTCTTCAAAGAGTATAGAAATAAACATGTGTAATAGTAATACAGAGAGCAAAGGAGAGATCTAAGTGTTCATTGTAAAATATGCGCACCAGGAGCCTCATTTACAGCTCAATAGCTGATGACCTGTCATGTCAGCCCTTGAAGAGCCACTTTGGTTACCTTTCATGCTTTCTGCTCTGGCACTTGTTAAATGTGTGGGGTGTTTAAGGAGGGGGTGATGGGGGGTATAAAAGGCCATGCTGGTGCTACAACCTGTCATTTCCAAACTACTGACCCAACCATGAACATGCTAGGAGTTTTAATCCCAGTTCTTTATTCCCAGCTTCTCCTGGCTGAAGCTGTTGGGATCCATCGGAATGTCACTGTTCATCGCCATCATCCACCATCCTACATGATGCGCCTTTATCGCAGCTTCAGACCTGGCCACACTCCATCTGAGGATCATAAAGAGCAAGACAAGACAAAACAAGCGGATACCATCAGGAGCATCATGTCCAAGAGTAAGGAACTGTGTTTTCAGTTTTTTCATTGGTGATTAACCACAGTTGTTACTGTCAGCCACATGGTGAGAAGGCAAATGAAATTTCTGCATTTTGTACATTTTAAAGTTTCTCATGAAAAGAGAAATGTAGCTATAGGTTACATTAACACCTCAATACATCAATACTTTGCACAGTTCAAAGCTCATGTATGGAAACCATTTGATTGGGAAGAACTGCAGAGAATACCATCTAACATAGACCAAAATATGCCTTAACAGATGTACTGTATAGGCCTAGAGTTTGTGTAAACATATTTCAAGCCAGGTGTTGTCATCACATACATACACAATAATACAGTTGAGATTAAATGTCCCTGCTGCAACATACAAGATAATGCAGACTACATAGAACAACCTAAAGTGCCTAAGACTATAGATACTACATAATAGACTATGTGAAATACATTTTGAATGAATGAATGTGTGTGTGCATGGCCTTGTATTTATCCCTGGTGGGGACTGAAAGTCCTCATAATGATACAAGTGCATGTCAGATCTGTAAAAGTGGGCACATCATTTTGCTGGTCCTGATGCTGAAAAAAATATTTTTTTTCCTTAAATGTATTTATTTAATTGTGAAATACATTATTTAATTGTGATAAGCAGAAATACTGACATTTGGTTGATAAGGTTATGTTTATGTTTATTTTTACTCACTATTACAAAAGTGAATGGAATATCCTCACTAGTGTGTGTGTGTGTGTGTGCGCGCGTGCGTGCGTGCGTGTGTTAATTAATTTCTGAACACTACTTTTTCAATGCATCGTATTTTTTTATAATATTCTAATCTTGTACTATTTTATACATTACGTTTATAAAATAAAACCAGGTGCATCTTACCAGTCTTTATTGTATTACAATAGTATACAAGCTGTAGCAGGACGTTTTCCTGAGCTTTGCTGTGTTGTGGCGCAGTATGAGATTCTGGCGCAGGATTTGCGCTGTTTTTGAAGCTGCAGGATGTCAGATGCTCAGAGGTTTAGGCCAGACACCTTGAGCAGGCCAATCCACATCCACACAGAGCTCAGAGCTTCATTCCTCCAGTCTGCAGCTCTGCTGTTGCTGCTAATGTGGATTAGCATCTCGCCAGACATCCCCATACAAATCACATGTTAGCCCAAATCCACATCTCACCCTCAGCGCTTTTCACACATACACACGCCTGATTAGATTAGCCGTCCTCGTGTGCGCCACTGTGTGTGTGTGTGTGTGTGTGTGT
>BRDA01013613.1:0-22797 GCA_036984385.1 Crenuchus spilurus | reverse complement strand
AGACATGTTTGTCTTTCAAACGTGACTGCGACAAGTATCGCAACAGTTAATGAGAGACAAGGGTTGCCAGGTCCAACAAAAATATCCAGCCCAAAGTCAGTCTAAAACCCGCCCTTCAGAAGCTTGAACTAGCCCAAAATATGTCTGTCACATGTTTGAAGCAAATGGCAAAACAGCTATGAGTGTACGACCAAGGGCGTAACTTTGGGTCCAACATTGGGGGGGTTGAGCTGTCTGCCTATTTATTTATTTATTTATTTATTAAATCATTAACTTTTCTAAAAGGATTCAGGAGATTTTGGGTTAACTGTACTAGAAATACATTGTAATGCTTTTAATATGTATTTATTTAACTTTCTTTGTATTTACTCTGCACCTTAAACAATTAAGAAATGCGGAGTTAGCTAACGGAGCTAGCTAAAATACCTGAACGGTGTCTGATACACAGCGGAATAGTTATTCAGTCATCAGCTAACAGTACATTTACATTTACCTCATTTTGATTTTTCCGCTTTTTACAAGGGGGTGTTGTCGACCAACAATGAAAAAATGTTTTTTGTCCACTTTTTGGTGCTCTTTTCGTTTTTTCTTACTACACCCACTCCCCCAGCAGCTGCTTGCACTAGCAAGCAAACAGTCAGGGTTGCCAGGTCCAGCAAAATATATCCAGTCCAAAGTCAGTCTAAAACCCGCCCTTCAGAAGCTTGAACTAGCCCAAAATATGTCTGTCACACGTTTGAAGCAAATGGCAAAACAACTATGAGTGTACGACTTAGTATTTTGTTTATAAGGGATTTTTTATCTGTCATTAATAATATAATAACATTATTGTTTATTAATTATTTTATAACAGTTTCATATCTCAGTCAAGAACATTTAATAGTAACATAATTAGCAAAACAAAAAGATCTCTCTCTCTCTCTCTCTCTCTCTCTCTCTCGTTTTCAGGCTGTACTTCCTTATGTCGTTATGTTCTCCTCGTTCGTATTGTTGCATTTAATCTTCCAACACCCACTTTTCTTGTTGTTTTTTGGCGGCTGCGGTCATTTTTAAAAGTAGCCCAAAAACGCAGCCTGCCACGCTTGAATTTTCACCCGCGACTGGATTTTCAAACAAGCCTAATTTGCGCGAAAACCACGAACCTGGCAACCCTGCAAACGGCGAGCGCTGCTGCTTGGTGGAGGTTCAATGATACCAAGTTTTTGTGGGGAAAGGGAGGTTACATTACCAAATGATTAAACATGCTAGTATTTTACCCAAAAATGATCATGAATAAAGAAAATTTACAAGTTATTCATGAAAGATGTTTTTGTAAATCGAAATTGTGACTTCATTGGGGGGGTTATAGTGATTGGATCAGATTTTTTGGGGGGTCATAACCCCCCTATCCCGCCCGCAAATTACGCGCATGTGTACGACTTACTATTTTGTTTATAAGGGATTTATCAGTCATTAATAATATGGTAACATTAGTGTTTATTAGTTCTTTTATAACAGTTTTATATCCAAGTCAAGAACATTTAATAGTAACAGTTAGCCAAAAAAACGTAACTGACATTTCACATTTGCAGTATTTGCAAGATGCCTTGTTCTCGTCATTAGGAACACTTTTAATCCATTTTATCAAACCTTTTTCTTTTTCCCAGTCCTTGCAATACTCATATTTTCCCCCATTTACTTGGCATATTAGCTAGCGACTGTCTTCTCTTCACCTTCTGTGTGTCTGTCTGATTGTGTGTGTGTGTGTGTGTGTGTCTCGCTCTCTCTCTCCTGCTCTCCTTTTCACGCTGTATGTTCTCCTCGTTCTTATTGTTGCATTTAATCTTCCAACACCCACTTTTCTTGTTGTTTTTTGGCGGCCGCGGTAATTTTTAAAAGTAGGCCAAAAAGCTTCACCCGCCTCGCTTGAATTTTCACCCATGACTGGATTTTCAAACAAGCCCAAATTTGGCGTGAAAACTGCGAACCTGGCAACCCTGTCAGAGACGGGGCGCGTGCGAGAGAGGGTGCGACCGAGCAGCAGAAGCATGTCAGTAACACCAAACCGATTGACAGCTATGTAATCGGGCCATCGGCCGGTTCATTTATATATATATATATATAAAATGAGTATTATTAACTTTAATCAGACTGCTTTGTTTGTTTGGGCACCTGGACATTTGTGATGAAATCCAGTCTTACCATATCAGTATGAGCTTTAATAACAGTGTACTACTTAATCGTAATAGAGCTTTCTATACATTGTGCACACACATCAGAGTATATGCCCTTACTTGCGATATTGCAATATATCACAATATGCCGAATTGTAAGCTCTGTATCATGATATGCATTATATCAGCAGATTCTTGACAGTACACAGCCTGTGAAGCTCATTCAGTTGCTGATGCATATTTTTCATTTGTTGTGTTTTTTCTTCAACAGAATGTCAAAGTTAAAGGACCGAAAGACTCCAAAGACTGCACCACTACTGTCACTATGGAGGGTAAGACCTGTTTGTGTAATGTTATGCAGTGAAATAAGAGAAAATCAGAACGAGAGAGATTGTTCTGTAGATAATTCAGTTTATTTTGACTGATGGCTCTTTAAGAATGAGTGAGCTCAGCTCCGCAGCTTTCTACTTGTGTATGCAGTGTCCACAGTCAGCGCGCTGTGTGTGTGTGTGTGTGTGTGTGTGTGTGTGTGTGTGTGTGTGTGTGTGTGTGAGGGAGAGGGAGAGAGAGAGAGAGAGAGAGAGAGAGAGAGGTTATGAGTGCTCGCTTGCTCATTCTGGACATCTCTGTGTGCGGGAGGTGGAATCAGAAGTGTTTTCTCTCTCTCTCTCTCTCTCTCTCATAGAAGGTGTAAGGGACAAAGAGAGGGAGAGTGAACAGAATGGAGCTCACAGAGAGAGAGAGTAGTAAGAGAAAGTGATATTGAGAGAGAAAGTGAGCACACTGAGAGTTGATCGAGAGACAGAGCAGCAGCGGAGGAAGAGGGATGTCCAAGCTTTAGATAAAGACAAAGCGAGAGAGAGAGAGAGAGAGAAAAAGGAGAACTGATGGAGATTCTTCTGGTACTCCGGCTGTGTTGTAACTGCACTTACGGTAATGAACGACTTCTTTCATGTCCTGCTGGAGAAAACCTGGTCAGGTCTGCATGGATTTAGCTGCTGTTGGGGTCTGTTTGATAAGACAATAGAGATGCACTGAGCTGCATTAGCAAACTCATTTAAATGCAGTCTGTCTGTGTCTTTTGTGTAGAAAAGCTGATACTAAAGCTGCGTTTGGTTCTTTCATGGCTTTTTATTTTGTGTGTGTGTGTGTGTGTGTGTGTGTGTGTGTGTGTGTGTGTGTGTGTGTGTGTGAGAGAGAGTCTGTGAGATAAAGAGACATTGATCATGTTCTGCTGAATCTGTCTTCTGTAGATTAGTGTGAGGATTTTTTCTCAATGCAGCGAGATGCATGCATTGATGCATTTTGTGTCCACACCTCTCTGCATCTTCTGCTTTTGAAGTTTTTCACCAATGAACTGTAAGGTTGCTGGGGGTAATTCCCCACAATGCACCAGCAATGGTTACCACAGTGATGGGTAATGAACAAGCGCACACCTTCAAGCATCAGAAGAGTGAGAGAGGGTGGAGAGGGCTGTGAAAATGAAGGGGCGATTGATTGAACTGATGTTTCTCTCTTTACACACCGGTCACGTTCACTCTGTATAAGTCAAGTTCTTTCCCTCTGTTGCAACATAATATAAGCACAGCATTGCACACAGTCAGATCAGATTAACCATCACCTCTACTCAGCTCTCCACGGTGTGTGTATGTGTGTGTGTGTATTGCGGGATATGTGGCAGATCAGAGGTGGAGAATCCTTGAGTAGTTGTACATTTATTATTGCTAGTGAATCGCCAAAATATGAATATTGTGAAAAAGTTCATTATTATTCATAATTTAATTCAATAAGGTAAACTGTCATATACTTTATATTCATTGCATGAATAGTGACATACAGTAGAACCTCGGTTTTCATCATTAATGTGTTCTAAAGTGTCTGATGATAACCAAAATGAATAATAACTGAAGCAATATTTCGTATAAGAAATAATATAAATCCAATTAATCTGTTCCAGACACTCAAAAATATTAAGAAAAACACATTTTATATAGAATAACTATAGTTTTTCATACAGACCACAATGAAACAAAAGACTAATGAGATGAATAAATGAACATTTAACATCACTCATACAGGTTTACGCTCTGTTTGAGTGTGCCAGTGTGGTCCAGCCAGCAGCCTTTGTTTTATACACCTGTTCTCTGCAACTATTTGTTTTTTGCATCTGTTTTCAGGCGGACGTGTTTGCATCTGTTATGCACGCCATCGTTTTGGTGTGATGTGTTTTAGTTTGTTCTGAGTTTTTTTTGAATGCATCTCAAGCCTTTTTTTTGCCAGAGTGAACAATGAACGTGTGGGTGAGTGATGACCTAAATTAGTTAGTTTTTGCTAAATTAGCGGAGAGTCACGTAGGCACACCGACGAAAACCGGGTGGATGAACAATAACTGGGACAAAATTTCCCCAAAAATACTCGCCGATAACCAAATTGTATGATAACCATGGCGAACAATAAGAGGTTCCAGTGTATTTCAAGCCTTTTTGTTTTAATGTTTGTAATGAATTTACTCAAACTATAAATAAACTATTCTAAGAGTTTGATTTTGAGTTATGAGCCAAACTGATGAACAGTAAAACAAAAATGATTTGATATATAACTTAATGTAAAATGTCAAATTACCATTTTGAATGAAATGCAGACAAATGAACTTTTTCACACTATTTTTTTCATTTTTAGATTTAGTTAGCTGTAGTAGAGTTGCTATAGTAATAAAACACAGATTACATCATAATGCTACATTAAAGCTTTGATTTGATTTACAGCAGTAATTCATCTTGAAAATTATAAAAATTTAATTATTTATTAAGTCCGCCCTGCCTGTGTCAGGATATGTATCGCCAGGTTCTTGCCAATGCACAGCTATACTGTCTACACTGTGAGCATGTAGACTGGCAGATGAAAGTGAATCCCACAGCACCTCTGAGCACCACAGGGTCATGAAAGTGTGAACAAGTGTGTGTCTGTTTAGAAAAATCTGTGAGAGAAAGATAAGCAGGTTATGTTTCTTATAGACCTCAGTTGGAGATAATCTGTAGGCTTTTAAATTGCAGTTTCTCTTTCTGTCTCATTCCCTGCTGTTTGTCAGTCAATACTCTGATGACTGAAACGCTGTTTCTCTAAGATAAGCAAATATCGGCCTCAGTTCCATTTCACACATCACTGTAATCTCTACTTCTCTGCCAGCATGAATCTCTGTATTAAATCAGACTTGTTAAGTTTAAATCAGACTGAAATTGACTAGCAGATGTTGTGGTTGTATGTTATTCTATTTGCAATATAAAACAAGTCACTAAATAGTGCTCTCTTATAGATGCAATCCAGTTTCATCTGCCAGACCTCAGTACCAGACCTTCTTTTATCAGACAGCTGGTATCGGTCAGGGACTGAGTGAAGCTTTTGACCCAATTTGATACCCTGATTAATCAGATTGTGCTGTCCGCAGTGACTCTCAGAACCCAAAGCAGACACTCACACATGCACAGTGCCCTGGAGGCATCTTCATTCCCTAACAGATCATCTGCTGCTGAATTGTTTTCAAAGCTTTCTTCCTCTGCCCTGAATTCCTGGGTGAACTTTAGTGCTGTGCTAGTCAAAGCTTTTCCTATGGTTTTCAGAGCTGGGTCAGCAAAGTTCAGGCAACTGGTGATCAAGGCTCCCTTTTCAGCCTAAAATAATGAAGAGTATCCGAGTTGGTCAGGTTCAGCAGACCTTAAATGACCAATAAGCAATTTTTACCAATAAAAAGTAGTGAATACCATTTATAAAAGTGATTTATGTTTTTACTGTTTTACTTTTTTTTTCCCCAATAAGCAATTTATGCACACAGTAAGTCCTCTACATGGGTGCAGCCATGTTTAAAACAGGTTTAGTACATAAATCCCTGATGCATCCAGGCCACTAGGTGTCAGTATGGCTGACTTCAAAACATGAAGAAGAATCACTGGAGAAAATCACTGGTTGATCCTTTAACACTGATCCAGCCATTGTTCTCTGATACTGTCCGGCTGCATGGGAGACTGAAAGGGAGCAGACACATGCAGATTAAGAGAAACAGGGTTTACTGAATATATTAGGATAATCCAAAGACATGAACTAGTACACAATCCAAGATCGGAAACCAAGCAAGGCCAAAACAAAAGATCAAGAGCAAGAGAGTAGTCACAATACAAGCAAAGGTCAGATACCAGAACACAAGAAGAGTGAGATACACAACAAAGGACACACAAGGCAAAGTTAACAGGGCTAAATGCTAACAAGAGACAGGCTAACAAACAGAACTAAAGCAACCAAACAAGGCTAAGGGCTAAACAGAACTATGCTACAGAACAGAGGTTATACAAACTGAACAAAGGCTAAACAGGCTGAACAGACAGTGAACAGGTTAATAAGTAGCAAAGGGCTGGAAGCAAGGTCAAGAGCATGAAAAAGGCAAAAATAGATATGCTTGGTAAGGCAACAAAAGGTTGGCAATACTTGGCAAGTAATGGAGCTGGAGAAGAAGGTTTTATAGAGGAGCTAATGAGACGTAAGTGAGAGCAGCTGAGATATTGTGTTGTGTTTAAACCATGACCACCAGATAGCAGTTTTGTATTCTATTTCCAGCCATTGCACTCTCCAGTCCAATGTAAACATTTAATGTAAGGTGCACTGCTGACAGTTTGTTTATTATATTTAAATTTTTTTATATATATAATTGTACTTGTAGTATTGCAGTATATCACAAAAATATTTGTAACACCTGTATTGCCAAGTTTTTTTTTCAATAAGCATTGTGATTTTTATATTTGGGTCATATTACTGACCCTTTCAGTGGACAGTTAAACACAACATGCTTACGAAGACTTTTCTCATCATTTTTTGGCACCGCTCCTATGAACACAGGGATTAAAACAGCTGCAGTGCCAGACTGAAACCGCAGAGCAGAACAAAGTGAAAGCTTGTAAATTTCTGCATGATTCACCAGGGCTTCTACGACACCTCCAGCTATGGTGGAGCTTCTGCCTAACCTGCATGTTGAAAGCCTGATGGGTACTTTGATTAGTTTTGTTTAATCACTGGGACTGGGGAATCTTCAGTCATAGAACAGTCACCTAAATAGTGTTAAAAGATATCACCAAACATTCTCTCCTCCTGAAACAAAACTAGATGATGCAAAATACACCTGGTGATCCTGCTTTTGTTGCTGTCTCTACTGCCCAGGGAAGGATTTTGGAGCATTGCATTCAGCAACGAGTGTTGGTGAGGTCAGGATGCTGGATGATCACCATCCCATCTCATCTCAGAAGTACAGGATGCAGCACCATCATTCCAGATAACACAGTTCCACTGCTCCACAGCTCAGTGTTGCACGCTTTATATCTCTGTAGTCCACGCCTGGCATTAGACATGGTGCCAATAGGTTCATGTTTATCTGCTCCAGAGAAAGTCCTATTCTCTACAGGGAATAGACAAGCTTTAAGTGTGCCTGTGTACATCTGTTTGAGTAATGGATGCAACTTAAGTAGCTGCATACATTCATTAGAAGTGATGTCCAAAAACATTTGGACATATAGTTTAGTAAGTTTACAAGCAAATAATAATTCAGAAATTAGAATTTGGCATTGAATGTTCAATGTATTTACAGGCATTTAAGTAATCTGAATATCAGAGAACTTTAGGTCTACGTGTTACTCAATAATAACATTTCTTTGTAAATACATGACATACAGTTAAGGTCAAAGTTTTAATCAAAGTCATTGTTTTAAATGTATTTCCCAAGTGCTGTTAAATAGAGCAAATAACTTTTAACACGGCGCTTTCAAACATCCCAGTTTTATTTTGAATGATTAAATCATTTGACTTTGCCCACGAAATGAAATTATAAAAACAACCATGGTCAAAATTATTAGCCTTCCTGAGGCTAGTAATCAGTTGTGTATACTGTTTGCTGAATAACAGCCTGCAGTTACTGTAGTTTTCAGCAAGTCTCTGATATCTTCTGAGCAATCCCATTCTTCTTTGGAAAATTTCTCAAGCTCATCCAAATTTGATGGCCTGCTGTCATGAACCTTCTTCATGAACCCCACAGATTTTCAATAAGATTCAAGTCCGGGCTTTCTGCAGGACAATCAATAATGTTTACTTTGGTCTTCTGGAGGTAGTTCTTTACCAGGAGCAATATATATTTTGGGTCGTTGCTGACTTCTTAAAGTTTTCTTTCAAAATTTTCACATAGCCTTCTTTCTTCATGATTCTTTCCACCTTGATGACATTCCCAGGTCCAGATTCACTGAAGCATCCCGACAGCATAATACTCCCACCACTGTGTCACTGTGGGGATGGTGTTCTTTCTGTTATATCCTCTCCTTTTTTCCTCCAAACATATGCAGTGTCTCTATGCCCAGTAACTCTAGTTTTGCCTAATCTGTCCAAAGGACATGCTTCCAGTATGCATAATCTTTCTCCAGGTCGATCTTAGCCTACTTCAGTTTCATCTTGAAGGTCTTTTCTGAAGAACTGGACTTTTTCTTGATCTGCAACCTTGGAGTTAATTTCTGTTAAGGGCTCTAGTGATGGTCTTTTTTGAGACAACAATTCTTGACTTGGCTAAGTCATTCACTAGTGTCTTGACAGTTGTTCTAGGGTCTTTAGATAATCTCTCACTAGATTTCTTTCCAGGTTATTTGAAATCTTGTGCTTTCTGCCTCTGCCTCTGTATTGTTTGTCTCTCCTTGGATTTCTTGATAATATTCCTCACTCTAGTTTTTGACACTTGGAAATGTGGTGATACCTTTGTATGTCCTACTACTTTGTAAACATTAATAAATATTTTTCTGAATTTTAAACTGATTTCTTTAGTTTTTGGCATGATCCTTTTTCAAGTGACAGCTCAAATGCTTACTGAAGCTTTTATACTGTAAATTTACTATGTGTAAATTGGGAGATAACCCTCAGCTGTGACTTGATATAACAAGCTTTCATCATTACAAAGTTAAAGCACACCATTGCACAGCAGTGTAAGGCTAAATAAAAAAGTAAGTGTTTAAAGTGGTAATAATTTTGACATGAGTGGTTGTTGTTTCTTTTTAAATAGTTCCGTTATAGTATGCAAATAAAAATAATTTATGCGTTCTAAATAACAGTATGTTTAAAAATCCAATGTTGAAAAATCCTTGCTTTGTTATAAAATGACTTGATGGACTAGATGGAAACTTTGAAAAAGCTTTAAATTTCGTAGGGGCGCTAATAATTTTGACCTTAACTGTACATCCGCACAATTGCTTAGCAACATAATGAACTTTCATTATTCTTACTTAAATGTTGCGAAGAGAAAGTTAAAACATAGTTTAATGTGAAATTGTCTTATATGGTCAGAAGCAATATGTTGTAGCGAAGTGTTCAGAATTAGCTACTAGAGTATCATTTGTACATCAGGATTGCGAGTTGAACCAGACACATTTAAAAAAAAAAAAAAAACTTAAGTCATCCTTTTTAACTTTTTTGTCTTCTTCCTGCTGTCAGGAGGGGCTTTCTTCTTCTGGCACTGATGATGTTGATTACAGTCACATTGATAAGTCTTAAAGGGGAATTCCACTGATAAGAAACTCTTCACAGATGTGTGTGGTGTGTGTATGTATAATGTAAGTAATTTATTCAGTGGTATGATGCTTTGCTACCCTACACATTGTTCTACAGTACATTTTGATGCAACAGTTTAGTCAACAGCATACTCTTTTCACCATTAGTGGTGAAAAGGTTGCAGTGTGTTGTAAAGCAAAAAAAGGTAAAACGGTCCCTTTTTTAGATTTACAACTATTATGCCTTTATCAACATTATTTATTTAAACTCAGTGTACAGTGTGTGTAGGTTTACTAGCCATATTTTTAGTAAACAAGTCCTAAAAGTCATTATATTGGAAAATAAATCACTTGTTTCTCAGTTGAAGTCTTAAAACATTGCACGTCTGGGTCTTGTTTTGTTCGGAAGAGATTTATTTTCCAGTACTGACCGGTGGACTGTGCATTATCCCCCTCTTTATATGCTTGCCAAAATAATAAAAGAAACATCACACAATATTTTATTGCTGTTTTGTGGCGTCCTCTGAGAAAGTCCTTCAAGCAAAATGTAAAACTTGAAGATTGCAGGTGTTGTATAGTAACATGTTGGGCTTCCTGTTGACATCTTGTTGCAAATTAATAGGCTAAGTATTGAAATTATTGACATTTTTTTCTATTAATGATGCAGCTGATCTTTGGTTTTATGTCATAGGGTCTTCCTTTTTTCATCTTTTTTTTCTGGAAAACTAGACCTTCTGCCAGCACAGCACAGGTCATGTACTCTCTGTAAATGTTAGTTTTACAATCATTATTTGATCTGATACCAGCGTGATGGGAGCCTCATTTCCTTCTAACAGACAGTATTAGTTTGCGCCACAAAATAAATAAATAAATAAAATTAAATAAATAAATAAATAAAATTAAAAAAAGAAGACGACGACTACGTATGGTAGCCGAGCTGAACAAGCCACTTAACGGCAGCGTGACTTTAACCAGCCCGGTAGTAGAGAAGGAGCAGCTATGTCAGCGGTGTGGAGGTATTTCCAGGTGAATGAAGGTGACAAAAGCAGTGTCAATTTAGTTAACGATAATTATGACGAAAAATATTAGTTGACGACCATTTTTTCACGTTGAAAACGAGACGAAAACTAAATAAAAACTAATATTTTAAAACGAAAACTATGACTAAAAGTATTAGACTTTCCGTCGACCAATAAAAACGAAACGAAAATGTCACAGAATGACTCAAATAATGTTTTTGTCCAGTAATCCGCTTTTTAAAATAAACCTGCCGCACGTCTGACTTTCTCAAAGCACGTTAAGCTCCACAGTCAGTCAGACTGGTGAAGTTTAACAACACAACGTGCTGACGTCACTGCCGCAGCTTCGACGGAAAAGAAGAAGCGATTTATGGAGTAATTTCACTTTCGCTGCCACACAAAACAAAACAGACCAAAGTTTGTGGATGTAAAATAACTGGGAAAAGCACTACTAACCTCAAGAGGTCCTCAGTTCTCACCACCACAAGCTTTACAAAAAGCTAACGTAATGTAGCTAGCTAGTTCGCTAACGGTGATGATTATGTATATCTGATATGTTTCATGTTTCATTTTTGAATGTTTCAGTGTATAAAGGGGAAATGTGTAATCCGTTATCATTATCTTAGGTGTTTAGATTAAATAGATCACAATCACATCTAACTGGAGCCATAAGACACACATACAGGCTCAGTTTCATTTTCATTTTAAGTATTGATATTTATTAGTACTCTTATTGGTACTTGGTATGGCCAAGTACTTCAATGTAAGTACTTGTACTCGTACTCGGTTTTAAAAAATGTGGTATCGGTGCATCCCTAATGTCAGCACAAACATCTCATTCCAACTGTCAAGCATGGTGGTGGAGGGGTGATGTTTTGGGCTTGTTTCGAAGCCACAGGACATGGGTACCTTGCAGTCACCAAGTTGAACAGGAACTCCTCTCTGTACCAAAGTATTCTAGAGTCAAATATGAGGCCTTCCAATCAACAGTTGTAGCTTTCGCTCAAATTGGGTCAGACAACAAGACAATGATCCCAAGCACATCAGCAAATCTACAGAATGTCTAAAAAACGAACAATAAGAGAGCTGTGCATAAACAAATGCCCACAAAACTCAATGAACTGAAGCAAAGTTGTAAAGAAGAGTGGGCCAAAGTTCCTCCAGAACAACGTGAGGGACTGATAGTCATACAGAAAATTATTACTTCATGTTATTGCTGGTAAAGATGGTTCTACAGGCTGCTGTTTCATAGGGTGTACTTAATTGTTCCCCACACTGCTTCTACATTCTGGCCTAGTGTGTTTTAAACATATAATATCACAGTGGAATCTGTTGTGTTGCTGTTCATCGGAGGTTGTATGACCTCATTTAAGACCAGATGTATTTTATTATGACCGGAGACATAAAACCATAGAATTAATAGAGGATGTACTGACTCTTCCTCAAGACTGTTATCTCTAATTACAAAATACCTGAACAATTATGAATCCATTCCTGCAGGTCAAAAGCTCACCTCTGTGTAGGAGATCCACTGGTAAGGCTGTCCTGGTTGTCTGGAGCCCAGGCACGGTCCATCCCCTGTAATCATCACAACATTAAGAGTTTGAGACTTTATCAACAGCAGCTTGTCCTGAAATGAGTTTGACTTTATCTCTAACCGTGACGGACTCAGTTCTCTCCCTAGTACACAGAACATCTCTAAAGCGACAGGCAAGAAATTCCCTAAACAGTCTAGTCTGGGCGTAAAGAGATAAAAGTGCTACTAAAGCCTGAGTGGCCAGCAGAGCTCTTCTGTATCAGCATTTAAAACTCATATCAGCACTGATCTCAGTCAAACTTGCCTGTTATTCTCAAGCCTCTTTGGAACATCTCGTACGCCGTCTTTGTGTCGTCGTAGTAAAAGTCCAAAAGATTGTCATCTTTCAGCAAAGCAGAACGTCTACAGCTGGGGTCTCCCTAAGATTACACACAAAGTACACAGTGGCTCAAAGTCAGAATACAGCAGAGATGTGACTGAATATGGTGCAATGATAGTGTCAGCACATCCTCACACAATCAGTTCAATAACAGTTAATGGAATAATGACGGACCATAAAAATAACATTTATTCAATTTTCTCTTATCCCAAATTCAGACATATCACGTAAACTGAACGTCACCATCACTATACTTGCCTCAAAGCATGCCGAGTAGTTCCAGTATTCTAAAGACTGTTGATGTGGTTTCTGACACTGTACATCACAACCGTCTGACATAACAATGGACAACCAGCCATAGTGAGAGAAAGTCTCACATTGTGCTCAGATTTAACATAACAATAACACTTACAGTGAGGAAAATAAGTATCTGACACACCGTCAAGCTCAGTTTGACAGTGCACGCTACATAGAGCAGACTGACATTTGTCTGTCAGAGTTTGACAAACGATTTCAAGGCTTTAATCGAGCCAATCGCTACACACATGTGCTATCCATTTTTGGGAAGATGCTGAAGTTGTTTCACTAGCATCAAAAATTGCGACACTGTTTCAGCTGAACTCTTCAAGAGAGGAGGATGAGATTTAAACACTACACTGAGCTGAAGTCCAGAGCTCAGGGACAGTTCTGGAACTTACTCAAATAAAAAAAAAAGTACACCAACATGAGGAAATGTGCTCCACTTATTTTTATGAGTCAGGCTTTTCACACATGAAGATTATTAAGTCCAAGTATGGTTTCACTATGACTGATGATCATTTGGAGGTTTGCTTGAGGCTGGCTGTCAGCAACTACTGTCCAGACTATGCATCCCTGACTGATTCCATTCAGTGCAAGTCATCAGTAAAGAAGGCTAATGACAAAAACATGTACACAGTTGTATTGTGTATTAAGGGTTCATGTAGTTATTCAAGGTACACCAGCATACACTGTACACATAAATTTCAGTATATTTATAAATATGTGTCTTGCATTTGTATAGTAGGTCGATCATTATGACTTAGTCATTAAATAAGTAGCTCGCAGGCTGAAAACGTATGCACCCCTGTCATACAGCATCAGAAACCACATCAACGTAACATTACTTAACAACACAGTGTTATTTGAGGCCAGTGTGTGAAGCTTCAGATTTGCTCAATACTCACACAAGTCCTCAGAGGCCTCATTACAGTCCATATTTTGTTTTGTCCTTATTATGCATTTCAGACAAATGTGGCCATGAGAACCTTGGCCTCTGTTAGCTACATCTGACTGTAACTTTAAGAACTAAAGAAGTCATCTTCAGACACCAGACATGTCTTGGCTAACAGTCTGTGTTAGAAAGTGTTACCTGGACAGGTACAGACTGGGCCTGCAGGTCACAGGGGGGCTGTATGGAGCGAGGTCGGGTCACCAGCCAGTATGCTGTGAGAGACGCCAATGCTCCGAGTCCAATGAGAGACGAATGTGAGAGGGAAAGAGACGAGAAAGAGAAGGAGGATGGGAGGAAGCTTCGAACATCCTCCATTTCTGACGTTGCTAATCCACCACCACCAAGACGAAGGGAACGCAACCACTCCTGCAACTGCATAGCTGAGAGAGAACACAGAGAAAATTACTCTACTGTTACACTGCACAGGGTGAACAATAGTGATAATTACTCTACTGTTACACTGCACCAGGGTGAACAATGGTGGTAATTACTCTACTGTTACACTGCACCAGGGGTGAACAATGGTGGTAATTACTCTACAGTTACACTGCACCAGGGGTGAACAATGGTGGTAATTACTCTACAGTTACACTGCACCAGGGTGAGCAATGGTGGTAATTACTCTACAGTTACACTGCACCAGGGTGAGCAATGGTGGTAATTACTCTACAGTTACACTGCACCAGGGGTGAACAATGGTGGTAATTACTCTACAGTTACACTGCACCAGGGGTGAGCAATGGTGGTAATTACTCTACAGTTACACTGCACCAGGGTGAGCAATGGTGGTAATTACTCTACAGTTACACTGCACCAGGGTGAGCAATGGTGATAATTACTCTACAGTTACACTGCACCAGGGTGAGCAATGGTGATAATTACTCTACTGTTATACATACAATATACACAACATTAAGTATCCCAAGTTGGATGAATGTTCCTCTCTAAAAGAAGATATTTAAGTTACTGAGGGATGCAATTAGTCTTGTTCATTTAACATTATCAGAACATTAAATTAATGTTGTGTTTGATAATGTTTGATTTTAACTTTTAAAGAACCTTTACACAATGTTCCGTATTAGCTGGGATACTAAATGTATTTTCCAAAACCTTCAGTTGATGTGGGACTACTGACGAGCTGAATCAAGATGAGCAGGGAGAAAGGTCAAAGTGATTACTGTTCCAATTAATTTATATTAGCACTAATTAACCATATCACATTTAATTTTTGCTGGTGATAGATCTCTTTCAAAACAAATAGCTAAAATGTCATAAAAACATCAAGTTTACAGTTTTGAACAAAGGTATGTACATACATAGCTGCCCTGAAACCTCAGTTTGGTCTGTTTTTATAATGTCAGCAGTATGTACCAGTGCATCCCCAAAACTCAGAATATCATGTAAAAGTTTGTTTGTGTTCATAAACTCCACTCAAAAAGGTCAACAGTGATATTATAAACTCGTTACATGTAAAGAAACATATTTAAAGTATTTTTGTTTTAAAATTGTTAAAGTAGTCTTTAACTCAAATTTCAAATAAAATTTTCTTAAATTTTAGGATTTCTGATTTTCATTAGTTATACAGTAACTAAAAGTTTGGATACATTTTCTCATTCAATGTTTTAATTTTTTTCCTACATTGTAAATTAATACTGAAGTCATCCAGACTATGAAGGAACACTTAAGGAATCATGTAGTAAACTTAAAAGTGATAAACAAACCAAAACATGATTCTTCAAAGTAGACACACAACTGATGTCTCAAACACATTAAGAGGGCAAGAAATGCAAGTCATGAAGAATGTAAAATATAAACATATTCTGGTTTGTTTAACACTTGTTTGTTTACTAAATAATTACATATGTGTTTATTCATAGTCTGGATGACTTTAGTATTAATCTACAATGCAGAAAATTTTTCAAATCATGAAGAGCCACTGAATGTCCAGACGGTATATCAATGAATCAGTGGCAGGACAAATGAGACAATAGTGGGTAATTGTCTAAGTAATTAATGGAAAACACTGCTAGTGTCAGAAACCACATAAGTAAGACTACTTAAGATTACTGAACATAATGTATAGAACGTCACAGTGCAGGAAGTTTACACATTAGTTGTTATATTAGACTTGCAGCTCCAGTGCAAAACCTTAGAAACCTCAACTACATTTGAAGTAAGAGGTGTAAATCTGATCTTCACTGAGCTCTTCTTTTAGATCATTCTTGTGAAGCTGGTTACCCACAGAGTCTGTCGCTCAGACGGATAGTCGTAATTCTCCAGCCCGTTATAATGAATGCTGTGAGGAAGTGACCGTGATTGGCTGGACTGGAACAGGCGTTTGGGTTACTATCGGCCATTTCTGAACACAATTCACACACTCTCATGGGCGAGCACACACAGAGTTCACACTGATGTGGCAAAAGACGGAGCCAAGAAAATATAAAAAAGAGCAGCACAATTAAGGAGAAATAATCAGTGAATGAGAGAATAATGGAAAAAGGAAGAAAGTATACAGATGGATGGAGTGTGTAGAGTTTGGTGGTCTGATGGGGTGAGTGGGAGGCACCAGCATCACTCCATGAACCCAATGATTGCATTTCTGTTCCAACAGCCCCAGTGTTTTTGGCATTTTGTGGGGACCAAATATCTGCACTGAGACAGGAAAACTGGAAAATAATCTGACAACGTGGGGACATAAATAAACATATAATTAAAATGAATTAACTGTCATTATCAAAAGTTATGATGAAGATTAAGAGGTCAGATTAAAGTGTTATGCATGCTAGTCCAATCCTAGTCCCAGACTACACAGAATTTTAAATGGAGTTCCTGCACTGAAAGGAACACGTAGACCAGGACTAGGCTTAACCCCTTCTGAGTCAACAACTGTTTTACAGTGATGTTGTAACTCCAGTTTTCCAGACAGAGATTACATCTAGTTCTGACCTACACGGCATCTACACAGAATGGCAACCTGCAAGACCCCATCTCCATCAGTGGGATGGCTGTTGAACGTGTTGCCAGCTTCAAGTTCCTGGGAATGTACATCTCAGAGGCCCTGTCCTGGTCTACCAACACCTCCAGCCTGGTCAACAAGGCTCACCAATGCCTCTGTTTCCTGAGGACGCTAAGGAGACAACACCTCTCTTCAGCCATCCTGATGAACTTTTACCGCTGTGTGATTGAAGGTATCCTAGCTAGCTGCATCACAGTCTGGTACGGTAACTGCACTGTTACAAATTAGGGCTGCAGCTATCGATTATTTTAGTAATCGAGTACTCTACTGAAAAATCGATTTGATTAATCGAGTAATCGGATAAACATATTTGCTTTGTTAAAGTGCAATAAAAAATACACAAGAGAAAACAAGACATTTCACTTAATAATGAATGACCAATTGGTTTCCTTTTTTAGATAGGTTATATTTTTTAATTCACAACATACATTTCCAAATTGCAAACACAAATATAAATAAATAAAACACAAAATATAAATAAATACCACAAGTTAAAAACAAATTTACTTTCAACTTAAGATTTCTTGTAAGTATCAAAAATATAGGGCAATAATAAATAAAAAAGGCATAAACATTGGCTTTATGTTGTGCATATTAGGTTCTGAACAGATTCACACATTTCTACTGTGAGTGGTTTAAACCAATAGCTCCAGGAGAATCAAGGAAAAGGCCTCCGCGTGTGTGTTTGTGTTCCTTTTAAAGGAGCATTTGACTGCAATGCAGGAACGTGAGCATGACGACATGCTCAGGACTTAGGCTTGCGCTCTTTTTTGAAGCAGTGTTACCTGCTGCTGAAATCAGACGCTCTGATGGCATGGATGTACCTGGAATACACAGCAGAGACCTTGCCAGTTCTGCCAGTGTTGGATAGCGCGCTGCATTATTTTCCTATTGCCGTTGTCTTCTCTTTTCCCTTGTCGCTTCCATATTCCCGCTTCTCAACTAAAAATCTCCGCACCGCTTCCTCCTTCCTGTGCGTGGGTGATGTAAGCATGGTGTGCCACATTAAAAGTCGTCAGTGCGAAATACCGTGCTCTGAGTTTTAAAATTAAATAAACGATTACTCGAGGCACAGAAAATTACTCGATCACTTTTTACTCGAGTAATCGTTTTACCCCTATTACAGATCACTAGTCACTACAGCGAGTGGTGAAAATGATCCAAAAAAATCACAGGAACTCCATTTCCATCAACTGAGGACGTCCAGAGAAAACGCTGTCTGTGCCGAGCTCGCAGTATTCTTAAATACTCCTCCCATCTTGCTCATACTCTGTTTGCCCCTCTGACCATGGGCAGATGCTTCAGGTGCCTCCGGACCAGGACAAGTAGACTGAGGAACAGCTTTTTCCCCGAGAACCGTCTCCCTACTGAACATTTTTCACCATTAACACTTACACATCTGAACTCTGGTTACTGCAGTCACTACATTCTCCTGTATCATCTACTAATTGTACACAAATTGCACATTACATCATCACAGCTTTTACACATTCTGCACATACACTTAATATACACATATCCAACCCTTCCACTGTGACTTAACCAGTAATTACTCCATCTGTATATCATGTTTATAGTATTTCTATTCAACATGTATATTACATATACAATGCCTCTAGAACATATATACATATGTAGTTGTCCATTCCTCTGACTATATTCCGTACATACTGTATCTGTGTACATCCTACACTGACTGCTTACTGCACTTCTGGTTAGATGCTAAGCTACATTTTGTTGTCCTGTACTTTTACATGTGAAATGACAAAGTTGAATCTAATCTAATCTGGAATGATTCCCTTTGAAAACAAAAACACAGGACTAAGCTTAATCCATATCTTCCTTTCAATTGAAATTCTTCATTTAAAATGCTATACAGTCCAGGACTGTTTGGAGAGCCATAACCTTAGATTTACTGTTAAAGCCCTATTGGAGTAAATGTACATGGGGTCTTGCGGTAATTTCTTCTTTTACAGGAGCTCCTCTGTGATTTCAGTAGCGTCCATATGCGCCATGTCTGTTTTTTCCCCTCGTCCTCTGAGGAAAATTAGAGGCTGAATTACCTCCTCCGAGCTCGTCTGATCATTTTAGTCCTGTCTGTATGCAAATCTTGGTGATTTTCAAGGCAGGCATTGTCTCAATTTGGAAAAAAGAGTTTTGGCTGCTGCGACCAGCCAAATTTAGTCTTTTAATGCGTGGAACAAAAACATTTTTCACGAATCACAAACCAAAAAAAAAGATTGCTCATGAGGAGTCACTACTTGATCTGGACGAAAGATCTTCCACTCCACACTCTACCTGGTGGTGCTTTATGTGGAGGAAAAAATACTAAAATCCACAAGACAGACGATGTACTGACTTATTATACAGACTTACTAAAGGAGTGATTATAATCACAGCTACAGGTACAAATGAACTGTGATCATATGACGCATGGTAGACATCTGAGCTCATAAAACCCCACAAACCCACTCCTGTAGTCAATTTAATGCCATCCAGATGCAGCAGTTTCAACACTGAGGAGACATGTAAAACATTAAAAAACAGACGTCCCCTGATAAAGGGGCCTTAACAGAAGTAGATTAGTCATCTTTGTGGGTACAGATTAAAACTAGTCTACAACGGCAACATTAATGGTGATTTATCATTTTTATTCAGTTCTAAGCTTGGTCCAGGAAAGGAACTCTTATACCGTTACATTCATGTATGTTGTAGGAACAGCATTATTTGGTCTATGGAAACAAAGCCAGGCTTACAGGACAGTGTTTTAGGATGTGTGTGTTTGTGTGAGAAGTGGGTCACATTGGTCTACACACTCCCACAAGGCAACCCAAACAGTGCAGCTCAGTGATCGTCATCTACACCCATTTGCAGTACTTTAGCATTCATTCTCTCTCTCTCTCATTCATTCATTCACCCCACCTCCCTCCATCCTCATCTTCAACCACACAAACCCAGCGCTTGCCCACCCCCTCTCTCAACCTCTCACCCACTTCCTACCCCCTTCTTTCAAAGAGAAAGGAATAAAAGACTGATGTCATCATGCCTTCACTTCAAGGACTGAGCCCCTAAAACCTATTGCGTTTATTTTTCCATTAGCTGCAGAACATTTTACTGGGAGACTGACTACGTTTAGTTGCAGTATTAGTGGACATAGACCAAGGCTATAAATTGAGTAAATTGAATTACCAAAATATTACTGACAGTCCATTTTAGTTTATGTTTAAATTAAATCTGGAAAACCCACATTAGAGATCAGATAGATTAGAGATGAGCGAAGTTTCAACAGAAAACCTTAAAATGAGCAGTTTGAATGAACGGGGGGCTAAAGTTTTACATCAAGTGTAGCAATTACATAAATACACTCGTAGCACCTGACCAACCACAGCAAAAACTTCGCAAACACCTAAGAAACCATAGCAACCACATAGCAACAGCCTAGCAACCACTCAGCAACAACATAATAATCACCTGCAATACCATAGCAACCACATTGGATACTAGAGCAGCCATTTAGCAACAGCCTAGTAACCAATTAGCAACTTCATAGCAACCACTAAGCTACACTATAGCAACCACCATGCAAAAACAGTTCTACTTCATTGTAGCAAATGAACAGACTAGAGATCAGATTGATTAGAGATTAGCAAAGTTTCAATACAAGACAATAAGAACAGCAGTATGGTTAAACTAGATTTAACTGCCAACCAATAAACTTGATGTTATGACAATAAAAGAACATTTGTTTAACTAAAAAAAAAAAACACTGCAAGTTTGGTTGTCCTTTTTAATTATTTCAAACAGGCAAGTCATTAAGAACAAATTCTCAATTACATTCATGTGGCCTGCGGGTAAAGCTCTGAAAATGCCATTTTAGTAATTGTCTTTTAAAACTATATGAACAAAAGTACTTGGACAACTGCTCATTCATTGTGTCTTCCAAAAACAAGGGTATTGAACAAGAGTTTATTCTGCTTTTGGATTGTATTCAGCAACAAGTGAGGTCAGGACGTTGGATGATCACCACCATCTCAACCCCAACTCATCCCCAAAAGTACTGGGGAGAAGACAGCTAAGTGATGGGGCGGGGCTTTATACCCCTCTAGTCCTGGACATTAGACATGGTGTCAATATGTACAGTCATGGCCGAAAGTGTTGGCACCCCTGAATTTTTTCCAGAAAATTAAGTATTTCTCCCAGAAAATTATTGCAATTACACGTTTTGTTATACACATATTTATTTCCTTTGTGTGTATTGGACCAACACAAAAAACAAAGGAAAAAAGGCAAATTTGACAATTTCACACAAAACTCCAAAAATGGGCTGGACAAAATTATTGGCATCTTTTCACAATTGAGGGTAAATAACTTTGTTTCAAGCATGTGACGCTCATTCAAACTCACCTGTGATAAGTATCAGGTGTGGGAAATTTAAAAATCACACCTGAAACCAGATAAAAAGGAGAGAAGTTGACTAAATCTTTGCATTGTGTGTCTGTGTGCGGCACCCTAAGCATGGAGAACAAAGAGAAGAGAACTGTCTGAGGACTTGAGAAGCAAAACTGTGGAAAAATAAACAAACAATCTCAAGGTTACAAGTCCATCTCCAGAGATCTTGATGTTCCTTTGTCCTTTGAGGTGTAAGAAGCTTGCTGATAGTTATAGGATGCAATTGATTACAGTTATTTTTTCCAAAGGGTGTGCAACCAAATATTAAGTTGAGGGTGCCAATAATTTTGTCCGGCCCATTTTTGGACTTTTGTGTGAAATTATGTCAAATTTGCCCTTTTCCCTCTGTTTTTTGGGTTGTTTCAATACACACAAAGGAAAAAAACATGTGTATAACAAAACATGTGAAATTGCAATAATTTTCTGGGAGAAATACTTCATTTTCTGGAAAAAATTCAGGGGTGCCAACACTTTCGGCCATGACTGTACATGTTTATTCATATTCTATTGGCAGTACTTCTCTACAGGGACTAGACAAGCTGTGTGTGTATTTTGTACATCTGTGTCAGCAATGAGTGAACATAAAGTAAAGTAGCTGAATGCATTCATTAGCCTTCAGTCAGAAAGTCTAAATGAGTAGCATGTCTAAAGCTCAGAGCTAATCAGAGCTGTGTGGAGAGTTTAAAGTCATACTCAAGTAAAAGTAAACATTCGTGATCAGAGCTGGACGAACCAGATAGCAGTCAACCAGACAATTTATTCTCTTTCATCTTGGAGCAGTTTTATAACATAAATGAAATGAGGAAAGAAAATACAATCATGCGCTCAATCATAACTTTGCAAAACTCAGTGCCTCATAGTTGATCCTGACACTTGATACAGCACTTTCTTTAATGAATGTTACTTAAATCTTCCACTCCATTGTGAACAAGGTGCACTGCTAACACAGCATACGCTAACCTAGCTGTTTTCCTACCACAATACATTGATTTGTTACTGCTGTGTTATGATACGCATTGTAACACCAGGTTCTTGCCAATACACTTTCATTGAGTACTGACAAATACCCAAATATAGCCAAGTATGTTTACCCAAATAACAAATAGCTACTCAAGACAAAATGTACCCAAGTAAATATAACCATTTCTACAATATTTACGGTTGTGCACTGCAAAGAAGTGCATATCATTAGGGGTGTCCCGATACAGCTTTTTCATTTCCGATACGATACCGATATGGCAACCTTGAGGAATGGCCGATACCGATATCGTCCGATAACGATATCAACACAAATTATACACTTTTATTACTTATTTTGTACTGTAAATTAAAAAAGTTTTGAACGAGTGATATTTTTCAAACAGAAAACAATATTCAACAACAGCATGTATGAGAAAAACTGACCCATTTACCCAATGGGTAACATCAATTAT